>VICI01000831.1:0-29512 GCA_019593645.1 Akabosia matsudoensis
ATTATCACACCTTAATTAATACTCTACCTCTAGTTTCGGTAGATGTAAAGTTAACGAAAAAAATGTACATTTTTATGCATATTTTTGGTATGCGGTAGAACGTATATCTTTTATTCACCCTCTGCTCTTATACTCAAGGTGATTTTTGGAAACTTTTTCAGCCATTAAAATACTCCTACACGAAGCCGAGATAATGTCATGTGAAAGAGTAAAAGCTCTAAACTTACTGTGTCGGGTGCTGCCACTGCTATATTGCTTCCATAACGTTATTCTTCCTTATCCTCGTGGAACGCCGTTATTATAACCAAATTGCTCCTGGTTTATTTTACTCTTGTTCTTCGAGGAAGAAGGATGGTATGGGAAAATAAGTGTCTATAAATTCATATTTGATAGCTTTCAAGTACCTTTGCCTTCTTGTAAATTGCACTCCCACCGATGATAAAACGTCTGAGCAAAACGCACATTGTCTAGGTAGGTGCCTCGGCTGCAAGACACATGATGTGTATTTAAGGAAATTCTCTAAAATTGAACAACGGAGAAAATAGGCGGGGCTCAATTCATGTGAAGATTTTCGTTAAAAATGCTGCTGGAGTGGTGTTGGCACGAGAAATATTGTATAAATTCGTCGGGTTTGAACCAATGTTCTCTATTTATTGCGATAATTTTTATGCTCAATTCAAATATATGCATATGCCCAATGCCATATGTGTTAAAAAGTGGCGTAGCCGTCCGTGCAAATTCACGGAAGCACGCAATATGTAGCTTGAAGAGCAAAGTTATCAGATTTATGTTATGTTGTAGATTGAATGTTATTTGTTTAACATATTTTCACCTTATGTCAAGCCAGCTTATTCAGCATAAAGTGATTATTGCACGTTCATTTACCAAGTTTTATTCATGAACCCTCTCCGTGACATATATTTGTCGTTATCCATTCACTCGGTAACGTTTATGGAGACAGGTTATGTGACAAAAAGTTTTTCAAAAATTTTTCTTTGGAATACAAGAAACGATTCTAGTCAACCTTTTCAATCTTTATTCCATTCACGCTTTCAAACTTTCATATTAAATGCGCAAAATTTCTTTTAAAATCGGCTGTGAATATAAAACCCTCTTTTCGGGTGATTTTCTCATTCACTTTTCTTTTACTTCGTCCTTTCGCACTTTCTTTTCAATATGCCACACGATCAGCTACGTATCAAAGAACAAAGTTTGCCCGATTATATCAACTCTTTAAAAGCGGCATCCGCATTTTTATCAGCTCATCTCTTCTTCCACGCATTTTCACTTTAAAACTGGTGAACTTATCTGTCGCTTTCACTTCCTCCTTTTTTATACACTTTCTACTTAACCCAGCAAAAATGTCGCAGGCACATCGTATCTAGAATCTATCTATTATTCATAATCCTGTTCCCATCTGCTTTCCCCACGTTTGCTAATACTTTCACTTTCACATTGTAATTTCAATAGTCCTTGCTCTGTATTATTTCTTTTTACAAAATCATAACAGATTAAACAGGGCAACATTTTTCAAAGCAAGAACACGCGGATTTCGTTGCCTCTTTCTTTTTCCAGAATCTTTCTTCCTGTAATGAGAATCATGCTAGGTTGGAGTAGCGACAGGATTAGCATGATCAAAAGGAGCAGCTTGAATGTGCAAATATCACGAGACATGATCTATGAGCAGTCATTACAATTGATTGTAGAGAAAGCAGTTTGAAATTGGGCTTGTCTGTGGAGCCAGTAGAAAAGAAAGAAGAGGCTTATGTAGTAAAACCTTTTCAATTTCCCAGAGGAAAAGGATATTATTTCCTGATATACTACATTAAATATAAATATTGCAAAAGCTTTATTGAACCACTCTGTCTCTGTGTGTGTCTGTGTCGTGCTCAAGTAGAAAGGGATGTGCAATTTGTGGAAAAAGCTAATACCTGATGGATATGCCAGGTTTTATTTTCTGCTGACTCTGGTTCCAATCTCTTCTTATTTTAATATTCTTTCAGAGATCAGAACAGAAAATTGGAGTGGATAAATAAACTACAATATTATGGTGAACAGAATAATATGCAGAAACGGAAAGCTGGAGAAAGCCCTTCTGAAGGACAAAACACACTTGAAGGAACATCAAATTAAATATTGCATTAAGTATAATTATGTACAGAAAAAAGGTTTAGCGCTTTCCCATCTGTAGATCCAACGGAAAGAGAATCTTGTGATTTTTCAAATTCGCGTAGGTTAAAGTTGGTCTGGATATATATTAAGTCTTAGTCTTTACGTATTCACGTACTAATTACTGTGTTTATCAATTCTAGACCGGGCTTTGCTCTCTTCCTTCCGTTGTTTCCTGTTTGGAGCAATAAATATTCGCTAATCGGAGAAAAAGCTTAACTAGAGACTAAAGCCGTCTGATTCGTTAGTTTATATTGTGGAAAGGCGTTTTTAAAGAACACGACGAAACTTGAGTTGACCCTGGAGTAGAAACATGTCAGCATCGTAAGGAAAGCTGTATTTTCCCTTTGATTGGATAAATTCCTCTACACAGACCATTTAGTTTATTTGTTGAAACATGTAGACATTAATATAAAAATTAAATAACACTTTTCTCCGAATCAGTTTGATCACCAACCCCCTTCAAAAAAATTGGTTACCGTTTGTTGAGTGCCTTCCCATCCTTCAAATCGGTCCCATGGGTACCCTACAAGAAAACCTCTGCAAGGAAAAATCTACATTCCAACCATGAAAACATGTCCTTGGGACTTGTAAACTTCTACTTTTCCTATTCAGCCAAAAACGTATGTGTTCACTCATTAAATCACCATCCTTAAAACTTTTTTGATTTTTCCTTTTTTTTCATGCCAATCTAGCTGAAGTTTTTTCCCTCCAAAAAAATATTAAATTATAAAAGTAATTACTACACCATGACGAAACAAAGCCTTATATTAATACAAACACTAAAAAAACAAATCAAGATTATGCGTAAAGTTGCAAATTAAACAGCTATTTTTGGAAAAAAAGCAATTCAAAGAACTTTTTATAAAATATTCCAAAAGGTATATCAACCAGAACGAATGATTTTTTTCAGAGAAACTTCGAAATAGCCTACGAAGGAGAAATAGAACAGACCGTCCAGTCAATTCTCACATTTTATTCCCTCTAGTGAGTAATGAAAGGCAGTGCAAAAGTCTCTATCGTTCATCCACTTTCTCTATTGCTGTTGTCAGCAAACTTGTACGAAAAAGAGAGAAAATCTTGTTGAAATCTTTTTTCATGCAGTTTTTTCTGTACTTTCTACAAATCTCCTTTTTTCTCTCTTGTCTCTGATCTTGCAAACGAAACTTCGAATCTGCCAACTGGATTTAATTCATGTTCGGGAAAGATTTTTTTTTCACAGAGTTTATTGAACACATGCATAATATCTTTTTTTCCTCTTGATTTTCTTTCTCTTTCAAGAAATAAAGAAACTTTTAACGGCCATGACTTTTATCTTTCAGTTTTTATTCTTGGACAATATAAAAGTAGAGCTCAGGAGCAGATTTTTTTCTCGTTTTTTTTTTGTCTAAGATAAAGAAAGGACTGGCATTGGACGGATACAAGACGTCATACGAAACTTTTCGTTTGGTTTACATAGTCATGTTAGGGAAAATTATTGGTATTGTAAAGACATCAACGTTTTCCGATGATCATTGGCCGAAAATATTATTTATTTCAATGAAGTAGTCAATTTTTATTGAATTTGATTTGAGTTTGTGGTCAGAGGGTCTGCACATTGTAACAAAAAATTAAGCTTAGTATGCAACTTCAGTGAAATTTGTTTCTATGCTAACCACAGCTTCCTATCCTTGATAGACGCTGTGATTATGATTTTAGGAGGCATATAAAAAACCAGATAACATCAAACATCATTTTATTTCCATATTTGCAAGCATAATCATCATAAGCATTGGCACTGGTTGCCGATTGGTAGTTAAAAATGAAGGTATCTATTGTTTTTGTCGTTGTTCTGATTGTTATGGTTTGCGTTAACGGTCAGCTCGGAACGTGCAAATGGGGAGGGCGTAGTATGTGTGTTGGTTCTTGTAAGGTACAAAACTGCGCTACTGGATATTGCGGATCAAACGGCATCTGTCGGTGCTCTCGGTGTGCATCTGGAGCTGGCTGGCCAAATATTCCAGCGTTCAAAATACCAGGTCGTAGAAGAGGTAATTAGTTTTCAACGTCCTCTCATGCGTTATTGAACTTGCCGCAGTTGTCTAGCTATCATTGGAATTATTTAGCCGTTAAAATGTTTAATTATTTGTATTTATTGCAGGTTAATAATCAAGACACAGACTGTGCGCAACTTGTCAACTTTCTGTTTTATTTCTCTTTTCCAGTTTATAAACATGATGCCTTAATCACTTAAAATTTTAATAAGTTAGTGAGACCATTTAGGCAATAAAACATGCATACAGTGTGTCTAAAATCAAGAATTGTTAGCGTGGAACGAAGTTGAGCTTAATCATTCATTCATTATAAATAGGGCTAAACCTAAAGTTGAAATGCTCTATCATCTACAAACCGACATACTTTATACATCAATCGGTTGTGAATCCCTGAACGGTAATTTTTCCTTTGTATAAATTGGCATTTCCCATTGCGTAATCCGTCATTCATTGATAAGATCGTATTTTGTTTGGACTGATGATTGATTTTATGAAGGGTAATTATAGCTATTTATACACATTTGGTTACAAATACAGAATAATTATTTATATATCAGACTGTTTCTTTCGTTGTTACAAAAAGTTTATACAAATCGTAGTTTACCCTAAATATCAGTGCTTTCTAATTACAATATTTGCCTATTTTGATTAAAACATATAAATATTATTTTGCATGCATACTTAAGAGACGAATTAAGTTAAGCCTAGATGGTTTCTACAATCCGGAGGGACTAATTTCGTGTAATGTGGCGGTAAATTAACCCAAAAGATGCTTACCGTTTATATTTACATTTAGTGTACAAGCTGTTTAATACTGGTTCATACAGAATACAATTTCCCAATTTTACAAAAGAATGAGCTGTTACAAAATACAAAACGTTTTATAGTCTACACCACGTAAAATCTCAAACTGAACAGAAACGGATTGATTTTTCACATTGTTGTAAAGTCGACGACCTATTTTGGAACCGATTGTTAAATTTCTAGAACGAAAAGTCGTCCAACCTTTGGTCGTCTAACTCCTCCAAATCTCACACACAACTTTCAGGAACGTTAACAGATAGGAGCTTTTGTTTCATCTGTTTAGCATCGAAGTACGGATCCCCTGACGGGGGAGGATGATGCCGGAGCGTCCCCAACGTGCTGAAATTGTCAAGCTCGTTCATAGGACTAGATCCCTGTGGGATTCGATATTGATAGGTGGCAGCACCAGACGAGACTGAGTTTGCTGTTGCATACCCAGCAGGGATTCTCGTCGATCCCATGAGATCACCTGGGTCAGCGTAATACTGATGATGATTCATTTGTTGGACTACATGCTCGCCGGGAAGTTGATAATGCTGGGCAGTCGGTGTTTGAGAATACTGGCCTTGTGGAGTATGATGCTCCACGGGATATGAAACCTGGTGAAACAAAAGTTGAAACGATTGGTAATGGATCATGAAACAAACTCATTTTTAGGAGAAAACAAGAGAAAGTGAAAAGCTTTTACATTGGACTGAAGGCAGTAGTTTGCCGATCCACCAGGTAATGTAGCTGTTGTATAGCGTGTCCCTCTGTCTCCATTTGTTTTACTACTGCTAGACATCACTATAGCAGGTGAAATGGTTGAATGGTCAGTTCCTCCTGTGAGGTAGAGCAAACAAAAAAAAACGAAAATGTTAAAAGTCAAAGCATTTATTTTTACGCTGCTTTCTTCCCATTCACTTATTTTTTCTCCCTTGGGGTCGTAACAGTTCAGAAAAATTGAAAAAAATGAAAGTTGATGTCATGAGTGGAGAAAGTTTTTTTGAACAAAGAGACGGATCTTCTAAATTCGTATATTTTATACCTGTAATCCACATAAAAAATATGTGCAAACAACAATACTTGCACTTTTATGGAACAACCGCTGCTTGTTTTTATTGGAATATAGTCAGTTTGGCTGTTGGATTGTGGTAAACGATTTACGAAACTTAACCGATAAAACAAAATAGATTTGTGTTCCATCATTCGAAACAAATTCTTTTCTCTCTTATGTCCTTTTAGTTTCGTTCTTCAACCGTGACTCTTGTTTCATTAGATATCACATTCCAACCATGAAAAAATACTTACAAAGTTCTTCTCAGGGATAAAAAAGATTAACAAATTAAAATCAAGCATCGTGAAAAGAAGGAAGCATCGTGCGAAGTTTGTTTGCGTACCTATATTGGACGGGATAATATCTGGATCTTTGTCATCCGAAGAAAGTCCATCCTTCATGTCGACTGGTCCATCATGGGCCTGCAAATTTCCAGTTGAGCCTTTCTGGTCGTCGTGTAGCTTTTTCGTGGACGCGCGCTTTCTAGCCTTTGAGCGAATTTGAACAACACGGACGATCATGACTGTGCCCACGCAAAGGAAAACTGCAATTCCGCCAATTGCCACAGAGAGAGCGAAGGAAAACCATGAATACTCTGGTGGCGTTACAGCTGCTAAAGAAATCAATCAGAAAATCCAAATTAATAGCTTTATTTTTCCTTTTTGCTGGGTTAAAGGGCTAAATCATCCTCATAGGTATTACACAGGGCTGGAATATGTATTGGATACTAACCAGCCGCTTTTTCAGTTGGCTTTGGAACAAGCTCTTCAATACGATAGGGCTCACTCCGTCCTTTGGCATTGACAGAGTAGATGAGGGCACGAAACCCCGTCCCGCTGGGTGTCAAATTCCCAAGATGAAAGGAAGCTGTGTTACTGGACGCATTGTAGCGGAGCTCGGACGACTCAATCTCAAGAACTTCGAGTACAAAGTGCTGCGGGAGCCCACCATCATGTCCTTCATCGCAACTTACTTCAACAGACTCTGCGGTTTCGTTAAAAACCGTGCAATTCGTCACCGCGGACGGTCTCTCTGGAGAAAAGCAAAGAACAAAAACATGTGCTTGTTTTTAACAAAAAATTCTTTATCTTATGGAAGCACATTAGAGATAATTTATGACATGGAATTCATTCACAAACATCTACACTTTTGCTTTGCGTAACGTATAGATATCCTCCAAAAAAGACATTTTGTCGAGAGGACTTTTACGTAACTAGAGCTGCTGTCTATCGGTCAATTTGTGAACTACTCTGAAACTAACTTTCACCAACAAAACCAAATCAAACTTTGGTGTAGCTGTTTCTATTATTGTATCGTAGGTGGCATAAAGTGTACTTTTACTCACCCGCTGCCACAACTTGAAAGACACACGACTGAGCTGACAACTGAGCACCTACGGAATTCGTTCCACGGCAAAATAACGAGCCATAGTCTAAACTGGAAGTGGGCGAGTAATGGATAATACTCGTGGCTCCTTTATTTGTATACTTTGACTGCGGAAGAGGCATCATTTGTCCGGAAGCGGCGAGATGCCATGAGAACGACACATCCTCTGGGTCCGCATCCAGCTCACACTTTATCGAAACTCTTTCACCCTTCGAGACTCCGACAATCACTGGTTTGTCGTTTCGACAGGCAGGTGCATCTGAAAAAATACAAGGGAAAATCAGCTTTAGCATGAATCGCATATAGTAATAACATAGAAAACTAGCAAAACCTGATACAGTAGTCATTTATCCCTTGATTTATGTGCAGGGAGAGGGGGAGACATATATATTTTATTGCAGCACAACCGCAAACCAAGCGTATTACGAAGACTAATCAAATTAAGCTTTCTCCCACCCTTTTCCTGTAGATTAGTGATACAGGTATGCCAGAAAAGATTCACAATAGCTGGGATAATTGCAGTGAATGAAAACAGAGCAGTTCCCTTGTTTAATTGCTGGTAAAAGTTTTACTCTCGCACGAATCCTTTCAATTTTTCCCTTCCGGGCGAAAATTATATTCAAGTCGTCAATTTTCCCTGCCACTTTCTTTGCATGAATGAATACATTTTGTGAGTGCATGGAACATCGTGTTTTAATTCACAAAATATTTATATAGCTGTAAAATATGCGTTTGAATATTATGTATACTTGTAAAATACTTCTAGTCTCCAGGCATGACTAGAGCAAACAAGGAAGCTAGTCTTTTTTTCTGCATCGCTATCCTTTTTCATCTACACAACTGCAGACACGCAACACTCTCATTCATTATGATTTTCTCTTGGTAAACAATAAAGTGGGGAAGCGTTAACATTATGAATTATGTATGCCATAACTCTCTCTCTTCAAAATTTGTAAACTTTTTTCGCCTCCCATAATAGGCCCTTGTGCAGCATAAAGATAAATAAGATTAACAAAAAAATCTTGATAGAAACTTTTCTTCCTTTTGCTATACTTGAAAGTGGACAAATAAACTGTTATTTCAAACAGTTATTCATTGCTCGAAACCAGTTCCACTATTTTCTTTTTCTCTTTGCCTGTCATTAGCAGGTCCACCCATATAACGTGTATTCTCCTCTTTAATTTTGGTTTTTCACTCCAATTATTGTGTAGACTCCAACTATGTTTTCACTATGAAGAAAATCTACATTGTTTTTGTTCACACTCTTATTTTCTCTCAGATGCAGGCATCATTCACTCAATTACTTTGCTTGTTTTCAGTCGTCCCATCCTCTTCCTTTTCCTTGTCACTTAGAAGATGATACTACAACTCCTCGTGGCAGTTTCTCTAAAGCATATCTGATGCAATCAAACTTTCTCCTGGAGCCAGTCACAAAACTATATCCTATACTAGTAGGTAGAGAAAGCTAGTGCTATTTTTCGCAGACTTCAATTCGTGACTCTGTGAGATTCTGTGAGTCAACATCGGACATTTTAGCAAAAGTCTCTTCAAACTTTCACTCTTGAACCAAATAAGGTAGGAAGGGAGTAAGTAGTTAAGTAATCATCCCACCAATACAATACAATTTGGGCAATTAGCTTCCAAAAAGCAGAGTAATAGAAGAGAGGACTGATTAAGAATGCAATTAAATACGAACAGTGCTCGAACCACTTTTCTCCTAAACTAAATTTCAGACTCTCTGTGAGTGGCATTCTCACAAAAGCGACTTTCGAAAGTACGCCCCCGTCATTATCTTCATCACGGAAAAACCGCTGCCACTTCTCAGACTGCTCCCGTGCAACTTCCTAAACTTTGCTAGTCATGTTGAAAATGTGGATTTTCCTGTTATCTCACACTTTCACCGGATGTGAGCTAAGCGTACACAAGCCAAAATGTTGTGAAGCAGGTTGATGAAAAACTCGCCATCTAAATATTACACGCCTTTTAGCACTTTGTAATTAATCTGTAACCAAAAAAACAACATAATCGTTTGCGTACTTAGCACGAAAATCCAACTTAAACTTGAAGCTTCCATAAAAAATAATTGTCCTTGTTTTACATCAGCTATGTATGGCTGGAAATTTAAAAAAATAAAAAAGTTTAAGCTCTTTTCCTCCTAAGGTTTTCGTGGAAGTCGTGCGAAAAATATTTAATTTCGAGGTTTTTCAAGTTTTCAGAAGAGAAAAATGAAAGTCCCGTGTACAAACCTGGGACAGTCCCAGCTTGAACGCTTTGGTTTTTGTTTCAATGCCAATTTTGGAAAGTGTCACATAACCAGAAATTTAATCCAAGGATAACCCTGTTATCATCATTTTATTGTTTGGACCTCCGCTAGCATCTATATTGCCTTATTGAATTGGTCGGTGGGAGCTTAAAAGTGATGATCCCCTTACAAGAGAAAATCTTGAGTAATCTCATCTCCTAATCGGAGAGACACTTGCACGCATCCGCCGTCTAATAACGCGTTTTAATCGTTTTCTCTTTTCCAGAAAATTACAAACCAACACTCGAGCGGTGGCGCTGAGATCTTACATAAACAGTTGCCTATTTTGTCCTTGCCTTAACCAAACATTAAAATAATAAAAAGCATGTTCAGTGGTGGTCGTGGTTGACAAAGCGGAATTCAGCTCACGGGAGGATATTAAGAGCACCGACGACACAAGAATGTTCTTCAAGAACGATTAAAACAAAACCCGCTAAAATTTCATGTTTTCAAGTATCCTCAATGTGTTTTGAGGGCCCATATTCTTGTCTTGAGGCTCAGAATATGCAAATAAAAGAGGAGAAAGTACCGTCAAAGTGACAGTAAAGGACCACATACAGTTTCCATGTCTCTGCTCATAATCTTGACGCCAAAAAAAAATTTTTTGTCAAGTACGATGCATATTACTTTCTCCAAAAAGCAGCCCGGCCCGTATAGAAGAAAAAAAATAAAATAAAGAATCTCATCAGCTTCTTCATGCTCTCTTGACGACCTCTCAGCCTTTTCCCCGACCTCCTCGAATAATGAAAAATCTCTTATCCCTTTTGCTGAAGTAATTAGAGTCAGCATAAAATTACAATTTCAATGTCCCAACAAAAAAAAACATGAAAAGAAACGCAATTTTTTCATTATACATGTCCTCCTAATAACTCAAGATATTTTGCACTTGTGAGTGAGCCGTTTAAAGAGAAGACCAGTTCTTTTATCTTTTTTAAAGGAAAGTTCTCAAAAAAGCTGTTAATGTCTTACGTGAGCAAATTACAAACTGAAACACGACTGTAAGAATGTAAAAGCAGACTCTAACAGTACTCCACCTTCTCCTGGACTTTCTCCTTCCCGGAAGTAGCTAATGCAAGTCGAGTACGTCTGGTTTCACTTAAGATTGTGTTCCATTCCAAGTACGAAAATGAAGTGCACGACTATCACGTTGCCAAGCAGTTTTTCGTGTTCGGCGAACACACACGGTCACTAAAACCAGTTCTTCCAAAAGTCTACCTGGAAACTGCTATCTACCCCAAAAGCTGATTAAAGCTATGAAATCCGATTATTAGACTGTCAGGGGAACTAAACATAAATTATTGATGGAATCATGATGATTGGAAACGATTTATTTCTCTGATTTCGTATATTTCAGCGGTTAAAAGTAAAATAATTTGCAGAAAAACCGAGCAGATACGGCTTCTGGGCGTTATTCCATCAAACAAAAATATTATGCTTGCTTTCAACGCGAATGGAGATAATTTTTCACAATAATTGCAGCCACAAACGAACATTTTTTGCGTCATAATTCTGCGGAATCCCCAATATTATCCCTTTCTTGCATCATTCCAAAAGTCATAGTTAAAGTTTTGCGGTTTTACGAAAAACATGGCACATTAGGTTGACGGTTCTTCTGTGTCGTTTATAAAACTACTTGATTGGTCTGAATACGTATAACAACAGTATGCACAATACATGACAGTTATATCCTCAAATAAAAACAAATTGCTTGACATTCCGTAATACCATCCGAACGAATCTTTCGGATTGTTTTGTCATGCATAAAAGAAAGCTGCTGCGAAATTCGAAAGAAAAAGAAAATAACGATAGTACATAACGGTAATAAAGACGAATCATCACAGCGTGAAACCGGAAACAGTATGAGAAAACAATGCAATCTGGCTTCAAAAGGGAGGATGTTAAGCCACCAAAACAAATATCATGGGCTAAAGTACACGGAACACAATTTTGCAAAAATAGGCATGAAATGCTTGCGAAAGTTCACATGAAAAGAGTAACGTGACCTAGATTTTTCCCATTTAAATTGCAACAGATGAATAATAGTACAAGGTTGACGTTTTTATTGTAATGTCATTGAATGAATGTGTCTGTTTATCTCAAATTATCCCGGGTAGGTAAGTAAGTGTGAATTCTATTTATTTATTGTAATAAAAACCACACGACTTCAAATAGGAAGGCCATGAAAATAGAATTCTGACGTTAAATATAAATAAAACCAAAATGATTCTTTTTTCTCAGGTACATGTGGAACGACCCTGTTATTATAATACTTGCCCATTTTTGGAAGATATTTTACAATTTACTTCCTCTCTCAACATGCCCCTTGTCAGTTTAAAGAGCAATTAGTAAAAGACTGTTTGTAGTTTGTTTTTTTAATATTGTTTGCTCAAGAGGAGATATTTAATCCTCTCGTAAAATTTTTATTTGTGTGGGCTTTTCCCTAGAGTTGTTTGTACAAACTGCCCTTTCGACACAAATTCATTTTTTATGAGGATCACAACAACCAGCAAAAAAAAGCAAGTCTTGAGCAATATGGTCTCCTCTTATCTTTTCACTGCATTCTTCGCAAACAACTCCAAAACCAAACTGTCCACCTCTTTTCCCTAGTTTTATGACATACCTAAAAAAGGGAATATTCTTGTCATTTACCCAGAATTTCTCTCGCCCGCATCTTGCTCAAAACAAGACTAAACAGCTTATGAGCTGTTACTTGCACTTCATTTCCATTTATGAATGTTGAAAATCTGTCAGTAAAGAATGCCTTCACCACAGAAAATGAAAAATAAAAGTGTTTGAGCTTAAGAGAAACGTTCTTGGATAAAGGTCGGCGAATGGGGCTGTGACTTGGTAGTGCTTTCGTGTAAATTGTATACTCCATAAAATTGATGATATCGTGAACCTTTACCCCATATAATATTATACCTGCTCATTTAGGTTTTGTAGCCGTGATTCTGTAGCTGAACAAGATGAAAGCTGGTAAGTAGATAACCAGGCAAAAGTCTATATTTCAGTTTTACTAATCCCTCTACAGTCAGTTCAACTTTCCCTGGTAATAATAGTAGGGAAAATGTTGCCCACATGAGTAGTCACTTGCCCTCTCTTTATGACTGTTTGCGTACAAGGGTCCTTCGTGAATATCCCATTACATTGCATAAATCAAGGATAAAAACTTCGTTCTTTTAAAGGATTCTGGTTGCAAAATGTTCCAGAGAAGTGGATAGCAGAGAGAATGCTTGTCTCTATTTCATATCGAAGTTGTTGCCCATTTTACTTATTACTGTTCTCTCTAGTTTTGGGCTAACGTTTATGACTGTCTTCAAAATGGCTTTTCAACATACTCGATTTGAGGTCCTAAAACATTTTGTGGAATATTGCTTGTTTTGGTCGAGTAGTTTCAACATGAAACTCTCTTCTTCCGGGCTTATGACTGGCGTTAAAGAAAAACAAGATAAAAATCTGATTTTGATTGTTGGGAAAACACATATTTCATAAAAGGACGTAGCGGATTGAATGGCATATAATTTTTTCTGGTTGGCACAGAAATTTTGGAATTTCGAGTTTTAATTATTATTTTTACGAATTTTTAACATCAGAGTGCCGCTATTCTAGACATTAATCAAGTAAAGTTAATGCAAGTACATCAAACACATGGCATAGTACTTGATACTATTTAGTTTAGATGGATTTAGTTGCACCAACTGTTTAGAGTTTTGCATCTGTTTCGGGGAACTTAGAAGCGTGACTTGATACGTTATAGGTGTAGCATATCATTGGTTGTACATATGTAATGTATGAAATTACATAGGTTTCAAAAATATCATTTAATCAGCATCTTCTTACTTTCACCATTTTCACTACCCTATACATTTTTAATTAATTTAACCAGTATCGTTTTCGGTTAATGTGTTAACCTCTTTGTACCTGGTCTCCTTATTTCAATTACATGTTTTCGGTAATAATATCCTATGTTTTAATAACTTCTTCCAGTTGACTATTTATTGTACGTCTACATCTAAACAATACAGGTTTAAAAAGCTAATCTAGTATTTTTCCATTATTCCACAATGGTTGTATTTACTTCCACTCTTCCACTTGCTGCTTTACGTTTTGACTGCATTTGTTTCGTTTCATATTACTTAGCTAAAACTACAACGAAAGGTATCACTTTCACCATCGGCCTAATTATCTGCAAGGGGAGAATAGTGTAGAACAATGAATTAAGTTGTTTGACATGACTAACAATCAGGTTTGTTGTATAACAAAATCCCATGAGAGAGCTAATTCTTAAATTGTTATTCAACACAAACCCTAATGCATTTTCAGAAAAATAATACACAATACACATGAAGAGGCTTATGTTTTACGTCGCCATCAACTTTAATGGAGAATGTGTCGACAAGGTTTGTTCTCTTTTGTTTTCTCCACATTTATATTTTTTCTCTCGTTCTCTCGGCGTCGTATACTTCCTTAAACCAAGGCAAATGTGTCTCCCTCACTGGTTTGACTATTGTTACAAAATTACTAGAGAAAATTGAATCGCTCAAGGGGTTATTATGAAATAAGCTATTGTTTTTCGTCTTATAAAAAAGAGTCACTTTTCCTCCAATGGTGAAATGCTGAGATTGTGGGTCACACGGCTTACAATATTTTTATATGTTAATTAAAAAGAAACATTACCCTCGGAGAATTGTTAAGAAAGGAAGACAAAATGGCCTACTTACATTTGACCCGAAGAGGGAACACATTGCTCACTGTGGTACCCACAGAGTTGGACGCCACACATGTATAGTTGCCTGCCGACCGGCGTTTAACAAACTGCAAAACTAAACTTTGGTTGCTTAGAATAATCCCAGCTGTAACGTTGTGTTGCAGTAGGCGATTCTGAAAGAAATTAGAGAGTGTCAATAGATGAAAAATACAGCATACACGTATGAATTTGTATCAGTGAAACCTAGGCGAAATCGTATGTGGTAGGATACGCATTGCGTTACTTTCACTAGACACAGGGCATATTTTTGTCAGTGAGTGATATGTAGGAAAATTTTTGTTTCCGCCGAGAGGGATTTCCGCCGAATAAGTACTCCGGGACCAGAGAATTTTCGTTTTGACCTGGTGCCCCAAACAAGTGAAGTTTTTGCGTGGGTTAGTAGAATAACCGCCACGTAAAAATATTTGGATAGAGTTGGTTCTGTTTATGTGAGTAGGAGAATGGCTGTAGTAATTTCTGAGGTTTTATACCACAAAAGACGATAAAATGTATGCTATAATGTGTAAAAGGTCCGGTTCCTTGCATCCCCCTGAGGGACATTTTATTGCCAAGCTGAACCACGTTAAGCAAAAGTATTGACATCGATAAAGTTGTACGTCTGTTTGTGGAAGCTTGGACCGATTTTAATCTAGCTATTTTTAAACCGATCAGTAAAAAATAGGGCTGGGGACAGGGGTCGTCTTTTTTCTTAGTGCTGTGTTTGACTAACCTTGGTGAATCAAATGCTTTAGGATCACTGAGAAACCTCGATTTGTCGATTTGAGCTCGGTTGGGCAAGGATGAGGGCGGGTCAGGGGTCAAATTTCTTGTTTTTACTTATACATATTGAGGGACATATCATTGGAAAGATCTAAGGATATTACAATTCAACTAAGGCCAATTTTTCTTTCATTCTCTTTGGATTGTTCGTCTTCTGCGGTATTATTGTATTATTTTCGTTTGTTTGTGAGTTGCCTTCAGCTTCGTCATTACAGCTGTTGCTTCGGAGCGTTTATTTCAATACAAAGACAATAGTTGAAATGGCCAAACCCAAAATCTACTTAAGTTCAAGTCCAAAAATAAAGCTTGGTTTTTGGGGAGCTTCGACGCCGACCGATTTTGAAAAGTATGAAAAATCCTTCGGATTCTTTAGTAATCAATAAAATGTGAATCAATACATGGGCAACATTTTTTTCAGTTTAGAGTTTCACTTACATTCAGCATCCACTCGAGCTTATGATGTGGCGGGTTAGATTTTAAATGACATTCAAAATAAACTCCATCTCCCTCCTTTATTTCATCTTGCTGGAGAGCTGCGCCTAGTTTTAGGATGGCAGCGGGTGGATCTGAAAATTAAACAACAACGGCGTTGTAAAGAAACTTGTTCATATGCACAGCCCATAGCAATAAATCACGGATCAGTAATAGTTATAATGTAAATCTAGGACTTGTGTTCATAAATAAAATGAGCATTTGAAGGTATCATAGACAGAAGGAAATAAAGGAATAATGGAGTTGTCAAAGGTGAGATAGTACCTATGTCCGCATAGTTGAACGAGTTAGTTTATATAATACGCGAACGTAAGCTATTCTCGAGCAACTAGTTAAAGCAAAACGTTTCGATTACCCTAAAAAGTTAGGCAAACAATAGACAAAGCCAGATACTCGAACCTGTCATAAACCTTGTCTTTTACAAAAAAGAAAACTTCGGGTCCAACATATTTATGGGGCCGTTTTGGAAAAAATAAATAAATCTTTTCAGTGAAAGTTACACATAAACGACAAAAAGTAGAATCTTTGCGAATTGTATTTTCTCTAGCCAGGAAAAAGGTGTGAACCGCGTGAGAAAGAAGCACTGATTGCCATTAATCTTGTTTGTGTACCTATTCCAGCGGAAATATAGTGGCACCGCGTTCATTAAAAAGTGCGCTGTGCGAAACGGTCTGATCATCGCAGAAAGGGAAGCCCAGGTATGGGAATAGAATAAAATATAGGAATAGAGCTTGTCTTACAAACAACATGAAGTATCCAAGAGTCCTCCACGAAGCTTCTCGGAACCCAAGGATTTTCTGCTCGACATGTAATTTTTTGGCCGTCATCATCAATAGACGGGACCAGTCCCAGGGTACTCCGAGTAACGTTCTCCATCTCATCAGTCTCAAGACCACGGAGTGCTGGCATCTCATCCTCCTTCTGTGAAAAGGTCATGTCATAAACACACAAACAGACACAGAAATAAGATTAGATTTCCTAATGAAACTGGCACGCAGCACATCTGTCAGATAGACTGAAGAACTCAAATTGCTTTCAGGTTGTAATCTAAGTCCTACTTGTTGTATCGATGTAGATACAAAAAAAAAGATGTAAAACTGACATATATAATCTGGATATTAGCTAGAAATTTTCTTTGGCGTGTAACATAATCAAGTGTCATTAATAAAGAGGAAAAGAACTGTATAAATCATAACGATTTTCAAATGAATATGCATTGAATGAGGGTTGTATCTGTTGTCCAGTCAACGACCCAATTTTCCCTACATTTTTTTGGCTTCTGACCACTCTCTCTTTTGTTTCCTTTTTCATTCTAGCAACATTTCAGGCTGTCTGTCCTTTTAATAAAAATAAAGTGCTTGGGTGAAAGTAAAACCTGCTGTATTGTCTCTCATGCTACTCTCGTGTGGCATCCGAACTGAAATACCTTTCACTTCTTTGTGTTGAGGATAATGCACAATCTAATGGAGACATTATTTCTCCGACAAAAAAAGAGAAGAATGATTTATTGGATGTGTCACATTCTGCACAAAAAAACTCATTCGTTCAGCTGACTAAATGGATAGGGTTATAAACTAACATAAACAGTTAAGCACGCGCTCTCTCTCGTCTTTTTGCCAATTCACTAGCTCGTCGTGCAATTACAATTGTTAGTTTACAGTTTTTTTAGTTTTAGATTGGACATGTTTTTTGCAGTACGCTATCATCGCATAAACATTTTCTAAACGAAATAAGTGTGATATGAACATTCTTAGATGTCGTATAGGCATACATTTTTAAAGTAACCCGTTATTCTCTCGATGCGAAAATTCGTGAGCTTCGAAAAAAATTTGTAGAGACAACTCCTTTGAGAAACGCTGCACGTACAGCTCACACACAGTTCTTTGCTCTCTCCGTTACTCTCGTTACTTTGTTTTCTTTCACTTTCTCCCCATTTTCACATAACTAACTTCATTCACGTCTCATGATCCAGTTCGTTTAAACCCGGCTAACGATCAGGTATTTTAGTACGTTTTTTCTCTCTCCCTCGCTTTGTCTTTGTTTCGCATATTTTTCCTTTAGGTTATTTTACTCCTTTCTCTGAGCACTTGTGAGAGGCTGTACACACGTTCTCTTCTCCGGAATTAAGGAGCATGATGGTACCCCTGGGCTTGCCCATCATTTTTATTTTCCGAAAAAGTAGAGTGGCTAATGCACATGCCGGTTAAAATCTATATCTTCCATCTAGCACCATATTATTATGTTGAACTTTTAGAAGTGAATACGGGGGTATGAATATATAACAGCGATTCAGAATTTGGAACAAAATAAAAGCAAAAGCAGGTAAATAAAACAAACTGTTCTCAACACAAAATTCCAGTACATAAAACTAAAAACTGCATTTTATTTTAACAGTTATAACAGGGCAATACAAATCGCCTGCCCGTATTATTCGTAAACTGTTTCGAGAGAATAAAAATACCATCTTAGTTTCCCGTGCCCTAAAAAAGTTTTAGTTTTAGCCTTTCGACCATGCACTTTCCCTTTTCTCCTTTTTTTGTCTTGCAAAAAACTTAGATTCATACTTTCTCCGATTACCTCTACCATGCAAGAAAACATTAAACTGAACAACATGGCGTAAGAGCAGACAACGAAGCCATACATTTCTCTTATTTACTTTCTGTAAACGAAGTAGGGAAAAAACTATAAAACAATGTTTAGCAACTTCATTGTAGAGACATCTTGTTTGTAGGTTTGGGGGAAAAAGAGAAAATTCGCTACATTACCAAAATGTTCACGTCGGTGAGCTGCCGGCTGCCCATCCACCACGTAATCATTGCCTGAGGTCGTGAGCCCGTCGCAATACACTCAATCTGGTGGCGTTGATTTGCCACCAGCCGTTCTCTCTGTGCGATCCGCGCTGACAGAGGACTCACTGAATAAATAGAAAAAAAAGAAGCACTCTTTTGGAGAAAATGTTACTATACAAGTATCTTCTAATACTATCATCATTGAGTTTTTCGTCGTTATCATTATGTCACGACATACTTTTACTTTCTCCCGAGTCGCCTTGTCTTTCAAGTAAAGTAAATAGAAAATAGAGAGAAGGGGAAAAGGATATAATCATTCAGGGGAAAATGGCGGTAATAATAGTAAAACTGTGAATATAGCTGGAGGCTCCTGCTGACAGGAAAACATATAAGATAGAAATTTGGATTCGAATCTGCTAACCCTTTTACAATGCTTCCACTCGTACTCCTCATGCACAAATTTTTACTTCTCCCACTCCCACTGGCTTTGTCATTTTAGTTCCATAGCTTTAGAAGATCGACGCCTGAGTACCGCAAATAAAAATTTCGGTTGGATTATGTTTACCTCGCTTTCTCCTCTAAAATTAGTATTCTTGGTTACAACCTGATTTAATTACGAGCTGTGTAACGTTTCATTCAACTTGAAAGACTGACAGGTTTCGCACTGTCTTGCACCAAATTTTCGTAGAGAACTTTAAAGGCGTAGAATACAGTTTTGCCTATGAGACACATGTCAGAAATCTGTAGGGGAGAAATGATTGTACGTTTTGGGTTGCACAACACAATTGGATTGAAATATTAGGATTTTCTCGTGAACCAAATTTTCACCTTCTTCGGAGCAATCCGGCTCGGGTTCTTAGAAACTAATAAATCTTTTACACGACCAATTTGCTGTTATTAAAAGGGTGGAAAATTTGTTCGAGGGAGGGAAATTCACTATGCAAGAGAAAGCAGGTAAGCTGATGTACATTGTCATATTACACCACCATTTATAACTTGTTTTGAATATCTCGGTTGATATTAGATTTGTAACGCGATATGATCATGCGAGGAAGAAAGGTGACAAGCTCACGTACAGTAAAGGACCAGCCGCAAACTTTCACTTAGTGGGTCTGTCAAGTTAGAGTTGAATGCGAGGCATGTCAAATTAGCTGCATGATGTTCCCTCTTGAGTTGAGCTAGCTTCAGTTTTTTCCCAACAACTCCGGCCTGGTGCAACGGAGGCTCCTTCGAAGACACGACCTCATGTCCCATCCGCCACTCAATACGTGGCGTCGGTTTCCCTGCAAACGATATAAAATGAGTTCCAGTGAGATTTAAAATGAAGTGTTACCCCCAATAAATTCAAGCCACCATTTCTGCCACTTTCTTTCAAAGCTCGGCGCCACAACTCTGGCTTGCAATATTAGACGCCGTCGATTTTGAAATCGGCTTAAAAGTCAGGCTTATTTAATGTTTTTTAAGTCAACTACACTTATTTTTATATCATACTTTTCCAAGTATCAAAAACCGCTTCTATTCAAATCCTTCAGCGTTTCTTCTTCTCTTCACTTTCACTCAAGAAGACACCCTCAAAAGAATGTGATGTAACAGGAAAGGAAGGATAATGTAATATGAGTATTTTATTGCGGAATATCTTAATAACATTACAATCCTCTACAGCCCATAGAATGGAGTTTTCCATTACTTTCATACATAATTCATCCTCGTCTTTTTTTCCTAGGTTTTGCGCGTCAATCGATATAAAAACTTACTGGAACCAAGAAAACCTTTATGAGCTTCTTGGTAAACAATAAGAGTATCATTTAATATCATAGGTTTATATCAAAAGTATGGGTTTATAGCATGTTGCTATACATGATATATTAAATGCATTGTATATTTCAAGGATTCATCTATTGCATCATCATATCATCCTCTCTTTCCCATGTGATTATTTTCTCTATGATAGCCTATATCTGACAATAAAAAGCAATTCTGTGGATTTAATAGGCTGAAGAAAGTATCAAAACTTGCAAATTTACCAAAACTGTTTTCTTTCTCCGTTGTTCCTCGCCTCCTAAACAAAAAAGTCTCGCTTTGCATTGCCAGCTGGCAGATATGAGAAAAGTACTAAAAATATCGAGAATAATGAAGAAATTTTGTGAAATCGTACTTTACAGACTACTAATAACACAAGTCCCGCCGTAGTCCGAATCTTTTTTCATTTTCTCCAAAAAGCAGATATGCTATATGTCGTGGGCTATAAAAAAAATTGTGTTCGATGCCGCAAAGTATGGAAAGTTTAAAAGTCAAAGGGATTTGGTTCCCCATAATAGACTTGGTTTTTATTAGCTTGACACATTCAACATTTTCTCTGAAAACTAAGACACAAAACTGGTATACATCAATCTTTGATATTCAAACGTTGTGCTTTCCCTTCTGTATCTACTTTCGTGAGAAACTTCCTCTTTCTTGCCATATTATGTATTCTTTCACTTTGTCGCTCGCAAAAATAAATACAATTCCTCCAAGGCGTCCAGAAGACCAGCAATACACTAAGTTTGGTAAACATGACCTCACTTGGTACACATACCAAAAAAGCTTTAAAATCACATAAGCGCCACCACAACCAGCTACATGTCTTACAGAAATGAAACTCGTTTTATACACTTTTGCGCCTTTGAATTTAACACGAAAACCTCGTCGAGCTAGGCGAGTAAAAATAAATTAATGATATGCGAGCACGTCTCTCTCCACCTATTATTTTATCTTCTCATTTCAGCTTCATGGCCAAAAACAAAAAAATGTATAGTAACGTGATATCACATCTAGTGCAGCCATCACGTTGTCACTGCACCACTTTTTTAAACATTTTAAATGGAGATCACTTATTTGAGATGATGATTCTCATAATGATATTATTCTAAACAGAAGCAACTCAAAATGAAGGAAGATTTATAGCTGTGCAGTGCAAGCGCAGTCACAATTTTCTCTTTTCAGAAAATATAAAAATAAAATCCTGCAGCTCGCACGGTTTTTAAAAGGGAAGAATTAAATAGAGCGAAAGAAGCTTTTTTAACAATTCAGCAGACAGTGCGCTCGTTTTCCACAGAATTTATACTCTGTAGGGAAATGGATGCTCCCATTCTACATTTTTTCGTATTTTTTATCATAGCTTGAATCGAATATTAATAACCTTGCATATATATTCGGTATTCATGTTGTGTGGGGAGAAAATATGTAACTTTCACCATTCACGCGTTCACTGAAGTCATGCCAAGAATACTACACAAATATGTATGCTACTTCGTGATCGTGTGTATCTAGTAGGTAATAATATGTAATGTGATGCCTAGCAAGATTTTTTTCACTTCAATAAAATACTCAGCGTGTTCTCTTCTTTTTCAACTTGTTCAGGTGAAAGTTAATGGGAAAAAAGTAGCAGGAGCGTTTACTCTTCGGCTGTACTCCGTGAGAGTCCTGCTGTGATGGTACATGACGCATAAAAAGGAAAAGGGGAAAAATTGTATGAAAAAAACTTGAAGGTTTTTTTTGTATCCTTTTTGGAGAAAATACAAAACAAATACAATACGCAGGAAAACACCGAGTACAATAGAAAATACTTGATAACTTTTACAATATTCAAGGTTATGGAACACGATTTTCTTTTCAGATTTTGATAGCTTTTCTGCAAAGTTGCATCTCGAGAAAACAATGAAAAAAATACTTTCCGTCTGGAGAGAGATTTTCTTTTGGATGATCAGACACATAAAACGTGTCATTTTGGGAAGCAAGGTACGGTTTGAAACTAATTGAGAGAGGGAAACAGTGCACTGCAAATGAGAGAAATGTGTAATGATAGGGTTGTTACAGAAGAGAAAACGAGTGACACTTTGCCCGTTTCTTGTGTGTAAATGAACTGTGAGAGTGACAGAAACAAGATTGCAGTCACGTCAAGGTCGCCACCACAAACAAAATAAAATGAAAACGGAGATGTACACGTGCAAAAGGAGAGACTGGATGCGTGAGGATTGAGAGGACGTGCGTGTGTGGCTTTAGATTGAGATCAACTTAATCATGCAATGAGAAATAGTGAGCTTTATTGAGGAAAACAAGAGAAGCGTCTATTTATTATTAGTGAAAGTTTCCACTTATTTTCACGTGCATTTTAAAAAGCCCATATAAATTTGTGTCTTTCACATGGGTTTGCCTTTTCATTTAAAGTGAAAATGCCGGCAACAAGTCTTACCTAAAGGAGAAAATATCAAGCAGCACATCTTTCAAAATCATTGAGATCATCCCTTTCCCACTAAAAAATAGGGAAAGAGTGTATCCAACGGGAAAAAGTAAGAATATTCCCCCTTCACAACAAATCATGCATCAACATTTACAATTTCCATTTTTCCTCATCTTGAACATCTCATTTTTCATCGTTGAAGCTAAACAGAAAATGTAATTGTTGAATATAAATAAAATTGTGGTGAGCATCCCTCACATCCATTCCCAAACGAGAAGTCGAAATGCTCATAATGCTTTCTAAGGAATATAAACTTCTTTTACGATGCTGTCAGTTTGCGTAAAATGTCGTCAACTTCGCCTGTAATATTTATAGTTTGAAAACGTGATGTAACACAGCGTCAACGGTTTCCAATTGAATCGTTATAAATTACATTATAGGGGAGCAGATTATGAAAAAAACTTATCAGTTGTTTGGATAGGGGGAAACTTGACAGTTTGAACGTGGCGGAGGGCTAAGTTAAGGAAAAGGGTATTTATGCACACATATTTTTTCTTGAATACATGCTTCTCAGCATTGGTTTAGCCTAACACATGTATATATGTATGCTTCAACGAAAATTATTGCGTTGTTTCTGGTCAGACGTATGCGAAAAATTATTTAGTATGTTTGGTTGGAATGTTCTTAAATTTACCCTAATTTACGTCTAAGCAAACCGTAACGGAAGTTTTGTAATAGTAAAATACTCGATAAACCGGAATACATCGCTGAATTCTTGATAATTAAATTGCGATAAATGCCTCATTCAAACACCAATAAATTTAAAACGGCCCGGAAAACTTTGCATGATTAATATTCAAATCAGCGGTATTTCCAACCACCAGGAAATTTCCATTATTTGAAGGAGTTTTTGCAGTTTGGGAAACAGTAAAAGTTTTCGTTAGGAATAATAGTAGGAGGGTGGGAGTGTGTGACTAATAAAATAATTTTATTGTGCGATAGCCGAAAACTCCAGCTCTGAAAAGATGTAAACGGCGATCAGGACGGCAAAAACAGCTTTTCCGTTTTCAATGACGGCCTTAAATCCATTCGCCACATATTTTCCAGTGTCAACAATTCACCTCGAAAATAAAAGGTAGTGACTATACCTTATTGTAATCTTAAACAAAGCAATCGTGTATTCTATTGTTGTGCGAATAACTTGGTCTCTTTTATTTTCCACTTTTGGCAGAATCAAAACGATATTTCAGGAGGATAAAGACATATTAAGCGACATTGTTGCAATTCTTCAAACGGATACCGCCAATGAAACTTTTTGCACATATGTTTTACCGCTTGTTTCTTCCAATAGTTCTCGAACCTTTTTCTACTCCCAAGGATAAACATTCCCGTGAGAGAAATATAAGAATTCTCTCATGCAAGCAAAAACAAAAGGAAATGTTGATTGCAAAGGAAAAGGGGAAAGCTTTGAGAAAAAGATTAGAAGAAAAAAACTGTTTGGCAGATAGCCTAAAAAGTTAGGAATAACGAGCTATGAAACACTGCTTGTATGCCTAAATTATATCCAATTTGACTCATTCTACGTCAAGCAATAAATATATGAACGCCATTCGGTTCGTAAAATATGCCAGGTTTGTCGTAAAGACATACAATATATAATTGTTATAAAGAGATTACGCAGTGAAAGATGACGAATTCATACGTATACTACAATTACACACTATCAACTAGGAGGGTTTGTGTTAGAACATACTGCTTATCAAACTGTGTGATGGGATTGTCTCATTAAAGTGTTTTACAGTGTTATGAGTCTCTCACAAACAAATTTCTGCAAGAGCAAACTTTCTTTCTTCACAAAGAGCATAAGTAAAGAAATTAAGAAAGTGATTAAGAAAACAGAAATTAGGTATTATCTAAGGAAAGCAAACGTAGAATGTGAAAACTACAAGGAAATACACTACTTATTCTCCTGCAGTATAGATATGATTTTGGAAACGAAAGAAAGTAGACCAACGCTTAGAGACAAAAACAAGTACAGATTTAAATTCGTACACAAAATCACTAGTTGACGTCACTATTTCTACGTTCTAACACGACAAACTAGAGTATTCTCACTGTCCCCGACATGTCTGGAATTTTCTCCTAATGGTGTGATGTATTTCTAAATTTTGCAGTATTTTGGCTTAAAATGAATGGTATCTGGTCAAACTCAGAAGTCGATTCGTTTGAGCAAATACCATGAAGCAGAAAAGAAATGACTACGTTTAAAGCAAGAAAACACCTCATCTGTAATAACCATACTTTCGTCGAAAAATTACACACTTTTATTTTAATATCCGGCTGTTAGGGTCTACCCAGAGATCATTTTGTGACCCTAAATGGTGTGCAATATTGAGCAGGCCAGCGTGCTCGGCAAACAGAACACTCATCGAGGAAAAAAAAACTTTCTCTTAAGATATTGTTATTGCACCCATTTTTATGATCATCTCTAATGACACGGATGAAAACGGCCAGGAAAAGAAAATAGCCCCGGAATCCTACCTAAGGTTAACATCTGTCGAGAAAAAATATTAAGGGCTTTATCATCGACTTTCTTTTTTATCATCAACAAACAGGAGCGTTCCCTTCAACTACATTTATCAGTCTACTTATTTCCTAATAAAGTTTACCGTTCTCTCCTGTTAGTGCTTGGACATAGCAAGTGTAAGTTCTTTTAAAAGATAAACTTGAATGATTAATTATTCTCAATAATTCTCTAAATAAAGGTTGGTATACAAAAACCTTTTTATTTTCTGGTAACAGCGGTTTGGATATATGTACAATTCCTAGAAAACGACAAAGCAAAAAGAAACCTTGTACAAGCGGCCTACCGAACTAGTAAAAAATATTCTGTCAAAGAAACTAAAGTATATTTGATTCGCCATATGTGGTGTAGCTTTCGAAAATAATACACTCGTTAGTCACAAAGCGAAATTAGCCTCATTAGCCTCTCACCCTACTACTACCTCGTAAAAATGGATTCAGAAGAACTCATATGCACATTTTCAAGTGGAAGAAGGTTATTAGATAAAAGAGTTGAATATTTATTCATCTAATCAATTTTTCCCGCTATCGCAGTGCAGGCATGTTTTTCCCAAAATTTCACAAAAATATTATGATGATAAATTGGCATGTGATAAACTTTCACTCTATTTGCTTTCTGGCTGTGTGTGGAGTGTCTAGTGCCCTTCATGTACAGATTCTCTGAAGGATGATGTTTTTGATCTTTTTTCAAGTGGAGCCTTGTCTGATATACTTTTATTACATTCCAGGAATGCTCTGGAAGAATAGAGATATGCGTACGTATGTAACACGAGCTCAAACGAAAAATATTTGGTAGCTCAGCTCAGCTTGTGCAGCACAAAATCGAGGAGAAAGTATTTCTCTAAACTTTCTCCGTAGAATGTTTCTGGAATGATTTGCTTACATAGCTTATTTTGCCATTTTATGATGAACCAAACAACGCAGTTGTTTTCTATTTTCTGAAGACACTGTTTCATTCACGCATAAAAGTTATGTTATGGGACTTGATATTGTGTAGCTATGCGTTAGGAGAAATTACACATTGCACACATTCAGGCTATTTTGAGCCGACCTTCTGTTCCCTAAGTTCTCGGCAGAAAGTACCCAAGACAGTTTATCCAAGAAAATAAAATAAGCTTCGGGCTACTCGTGTAACCACATAAATCCATATCACAATATGAAGCTAGGCAGTTTTTTTTTTCTTTAAGAAAATTTTCAGCTACACTGAAAATGCGTAGCTTTTTTTTGTTGCAAAACTTTGCACATTTCCGGATAGAAAACAAGATATAAAAAAAGCTACTCGACTCATTTCCCACCAACTGGCGTCTAGATTCTACTACACTTAAGATCAAAAAGTACAAACTTTTTTGGGTAGTAGTACCGACAAAATTTTTTAAGGGTGCTGTTCACGTTTTTTCTGTATTGGATTTACCCTAATGGGCAGCATTTTGATAGCCAAGTGGAATATAAAAAACGGGGAAATTTATGGCATGCTTTCTCTCTTGTACTCTACTGCAGACTTGTACGCTTTGAAGCTTGCAACGGTGCTTCGAAATGGTCGTGAAAGTGATCAGTATGACATTGGCATCGAGTATAAATATCCTATTGCATATGGAAATAACGTCCATGGGTGTAATCCGTACTCAATATACATGGGCATGTGGGGCACACATAAAGCCCTCGATATTCTTCATACACCAACTCAACTCCTGATCGATGCAGAGAGCAGGACAACCGGAAGCTGAAAATTGTCCCCTAGCTGAACGTAGAAAAAATGACAGGAACTGACACTGTATGGTACTTTAGCTGGATCATAATTCCAGCAAAGCACCAAGACAAAAACTGAAATAAAACGGAGATGGCTGCTGGTAATGGTTACTGGGCATGATTTATATTCACTGTTAATCCTAATACAAACTCTATATATCCATCAGCTTAATGTTCATGCATGGTAAACTTGAACGCACCAGTTTTTTCCTTGCTCCCCTCTGAAAACTCTGAATACTACTTTTCACCCGTTGTAATTACCAATCAACGGGGTGTAATTGAAAATTGCGTCGTAAAGGTGCACTTTTTGTGTCAAAAAAACATTCGAAATAACCTAAAAATTACAAACTTTTATTTAAAATATTAATACTCAAATTGGCCTTAAACTGTTTTCCTCGCCCAGTCATTATTTTGATTGTCGTACGGAACAATTTGACAATGAGAACAAACACAAGAACAAAGCACCTTTCACCAAAAAAATATCAACTCTACCTAGTTATCATATGAAAAAAAGTGTGTGTAAATAATTGCTTGTTTCTCCCTCTTTTACGGTTCGTGTTAGACAAACATATCGTTTTTTCGGTTGACTCCATCAAAAAAAACATTCGAAATAACCTAAAAATTACAAACTTTTATTTAAAATATTAATACTCAAATTGGCTTTAAACTGTTCTCCTCGCCCAGTCATTATTTTGATTGTCGTACGGAACAATTTGACAATGAGAACAAACACAAGAACAAAGCACCTTTCACCAAAAAATATCAACTCTAACTAGTTATCATATGAAAAAAAGTGTGTGTAAATAATTGCTTGTTTCTCCCTCTTTTACGGTTCGTGTTAGACAAACATATCGTTTTTTCGGTTGACTCCATCAATGGGGGGAACTAAGATAAGGTCAAGAGTACGACGGCTATTAGCCCACCCCCAAACCAATATGTTGAAATAAGTAATTCGAATTAAGTGAGTTTTTGCGTGCTCCAACCACTTTAAAAAGTATACCTTCTTTTTTTACTTAAAAACGTACGTGCTTTCCTCTTGCACAAACTATGAATAACGTAACGGCTGGGACGGGAGGATTTTTCGAGATTATTGCACAACTGCATTGAATACTTTTGCATGATCCGTTAAGAGTATACTTAAAGAGATTAAGAACACAAATGGGCATGTTTTCCTGGGCTCTGATACCATATGCCAGGGAGAAGGTCTTAGGTGAGATGGGGCTTACCTTTTGAGCCATTTAAAAAATAACATGACCTTAATTACCCTACATAATTATTTTTATTAAAATAAGCAATGTTTTCTTCACGTTACGATAAATACAGGGATGTAAACAGGCAAAGTTTTAAATTATAAATTAAGCAAAGGAAAAGGGTACAACCTTTCCTTTGTAACTTAAATCTTCGTAATTACCAGTAGTCTTCAATCCGCATTCATTTTAAAAGTTGTACGCAGTTATTTTGTAGCGAAAACTTCACTATAAGAAAGCAATTTCTGGAAGTGTGCCCGTCCGTGTTCTAATGTTGTAATCGGTATTATGTTGGACCAGACCTTTTAATGTAAATTTGGAACATTTTGTTAGATGTGCCACTTGTTCGTTAACTTTCTCGGGAACAGAGGTTGTTGCTCCTGCTGGTACCGATGTTTCAAAATCATGCATATAGTACGATGCACATGATTGATTGTTTTCGTATATTATTATTCAGACTACACGCTTTTGCTACTTCAGAGTATCGTCGTGCAAAAGACTGCTTTTCCTTGTAGTTCCCAAATGAGTAATTAAACAGAGTTTGTGCGTGTCCTTATGGTCTAGGAATCTTCGAAAAAGGTAAATATTTTTTAATTGCAGGTCTTGTCGAGAAAATACCCTGTTGTAGGTGAATTGGTACATTTTTCGTTGATCTTTCGTAGACGCTTGTTAATGAGAGCGTAAACAGATAAGAATGAAAGAAGAAGCGCCAGCTGTAATAAAACAGAACTTAATGCGTATCAAAGGAAAGTGAACCTGGTAACTTTTATTTTAGGTGAGGGTAGAACAACGTAGAATTAAAGGTGGAGTGGAGACGTTGCTCGACAATAATGTAAACTGTAAAATTATATTTTAAAGGGCTAGTTTGTTCATTTAATTGGATTAGGGATGTGTCTGTCTTTCATCCACGCTACCTAGGCTGTTTTATCTCCAGTCCCTGCATTAACTAAAGTGAGGCATTAGAACATTATGCACTGCCTTTATCGTATTTTTTCCATGCAATTACATAAAATGGGGTCAAAAGATGACCTCCTTATGACAAATTATGCATATAATCTTGATTAAAACCATTTTTATTATGCTACACTGCATTTTACGGCTATAATTTATTTTTCATTTTTTATATGATAAAAGGATGTTATTTTTTCAAACGAAAATATATTATGACAGTTTCATTAT
>VICI01000832.1:0-29499 GCA_019593645.1 Akabosia matsudoensis
TCAGCCGATCGAATCATTAAAGCACTCACCCGAAGTTGGGAGGCAGCTCGGAAGCGAGTTGGGTGCCGGATACTGTCGAGTCTGTCCCGGCGTCCGAAACGGTCCCGGAATCCCTCCCAAACTACTCACCGCCCCTTGGCTGGACATATTCGCACTCGTTGGATTCGAAGTGACCAACATGGCTGCCGGTTTGCTCCCATCCTCAGAATAATTCCCAGTCGCGTTCATCCTCTCAGGGTACGAGGTACTCATTGGAAGGCTACTCGTCCCCGGAGGATCCATCGATGAACTCATTGACATCGACATCCTACTTTTTCTTCCTTTTCTCGCAACGTCCGCCAAAAATAAAAATCCTCCTTGAATCCTTATCCAACTCTTCACGTCACCTCCTAAAATAATAATTCCAAAATCAAACCTCCTCCTTCACTTTTCCTCCAAAAAAAAAACAGCCAAAGCCACTTCCCAAACGTCACACCCCAAGAAAACTCCCTTCTTATTCTAATTTACTTGTCTTATCTTTATCCTGATAACGTCTAACCTCTTCTTTCTCAAAGTCAACTTTTTTTGTTAAATTTTAAAATAACGTCTTGTTTACCAAATCCTTTTTTTTTCAACTGGACAGAAAATCCTTTTAACCAGCTGCCGACTCAAAATTCGAGTCAGGCGAGTACAGAGACAGGGCTGAGCTGCTTGTTTTTTTCCGTGTGTGACGCGTCGCGTATCAAAATACGAGAAAAGCAATAGCCCAGCTCGTTCGTGTTTATTGCTTTGCCTCCTCTGTTGTGGTTTCCCTTTTAAAGCTTCTCCAGCTGCAACCACAACTCTCCATTTAATCTACTCTCTCTGTACAAAGCCACCCACCAAACAAGTCACCGTTTTCTGTATCTTCTACCGAAATTGTTCTTCGCCGACGTTATCTTTCCTAAAGACATAACTATGGCTTGTTTTAAAAGATGATAAAGGTAAATATCTAACCAAGTGCTAGCCGGGATTTGACTGAAATAAAATGTTTTTCTGTGACAGTTGATTTTTTTTGAGCCACTACGCCGAAATAATAAGGTGGTGGCAGAAGTAATTAATTCACAACTGTGGTTGACAAAAAATGTATGTTTGTGTTTGTGACATGTCTGTGCATACGATCAGCCTAATTAATTCTATGAAATGATAAAGGAAAGGCAACCGGTTGGATTGTTTGTAATTCTGAGAAAAAAGGCGCTGTTTTGTATGTAACAGAAAATAGTTTGCTTAGGGCTGGAAAAAATGTTTTTAATGATGAAAATGAATAGCAAAGTTAATGTATTATCCTCTCGGCTTAGTTTTACGAATGGTGAGATGTTTCTCAACTTCACTGTCACACTCGCACAGAAAATTAATCTTTTGAATTTTCAACAATAATTGTCTCTAATCTGGGTACACAACTTGACTGTTTAATTTCAGAAAAACACAAGAAACTTACGTTTGACTTTAACTGATATCTTCCTTTCGGCACAGTGTAACAATTAAATCGTGAGTTTTTTACAGACAAAATTCTACTTGTGACACTCCCACCGCCATTCCGGCGTCGTACCGTAAAACAATAAAAGTCTTCTCGACGGTGTCTCTATTCTCTCCTTCTTATTTTTTATTTGGAAATTCACTCTTGATTTTTGCAGTCCATTTCTGTGTTAAAAAATAAAACTTTATTTTAGATATCCGTCAAAATAACTAAAAAGCACAAACAAATTGACAAGTGACAACCACCGAGAAACTGTTTTTTTTTTCGTTACAAATTCGAGAGAAAAACGAACCGAGCCAGAACATAGCTAGAAATATGTGCTGAGCGAAGCGAGTACTTTCTCGGGTTCCTTTGATGTACTGCTCCATTGTATTTTCTCTTTTTTTATTAAAAGGTATGTCATTACAACGATTTTCTCTTTCGACGAGAGCTGTAGTGTGCATTTTTCCCCAGATTCCACATGATGAGAGCTTTCCCCTTGAGTAGACAGCAGCGCCAGAGCTAGCCATTAGCATTATTAAGACGATCATCACAAGCAATGTTTACTTTTTCATGGCGTGTATCCAGCTAGCTTCCGTCTGTCTGTCCAGTCGACTTGTCTTTATCAAATGCAATGGTACAAGAAACGTATAATAAACACTTTACCTTCCTTTTTTAAATTTAGTTCCAGATGACAATTTTTAAACTTTAAAAAAAAATACAGAACGAATGCCATGATGTATTGTAATACGGCCATGTATAATTTTGGTTTCGCTACTTTCTCTGCTTCATGGTTCCTTTCCTTTTGTAGCTGCATTTTTTTCTTTGCTGACTGGACAGTGCTTTCGCTCGCTCATTTTTCTGGATCTAGTTCAACTAAAAGCCTTTTGAAAATGTATTCATGTGTACAGGGGGCTTCGAAAACGTCTCACTATTTGAACAAGGTATCTATTACGTAAAAAAAGGTAAGGGTGAGAGATGTTTATAATCCATATTGCACATTTGCATTTTCATATTGGGTAAACCACCAGAGTACAGCTGCAGTCGGGGCTGCGTAGCGTGACGGGAAAGAACCATCTACCCATGTCAAACTGCATTTTACTTTCACCCGAGAAAAACTACTCCCCGTGGCGGATGATAGAGGGTGTGAACAAGTGAAAAGAATGTTTCAAGTCTTGGCCCTGCTTTGTCTTCTGTACAGCCTTACTTTTCGCCGAAAAAGACGGATTACTTTTATCTAAGACTTTCATTCGACGGAGATTAGAAATGGTTACGTTGCGACGCTATTTTTCGCTGTATCATGCAACAGTTTCCCTCCTAATCATTTGACCTTTTCGTTCCCAGATATCCCTTGCTGTATCCATTGCGTAGGCGTTTATTAAATTACATGATGCCCTGTGTTTTTCTCATATTTACTTCGAAATATTGTGTGCCCAGGTAAACTCTCAATCAAGTAACCAATGCTAGTATGCAAAAAGTATCCGAACTTCATAAACAGCCCATTATTTCCCCGCTTATTTTCACCTACAACCCTGCCAGGTAATTTAATACAAAAAAATGTGATTTATAGATTGTAGGCGTTTGCTCAGGGTTTCATTCAACCAGGTCAAACCCTCGCCGAAAAGAAACCTGTAACAAAAAACTAGACTAAAAACAATTTAGTCTTTTATTTTCCCGTCAGTGTGTTTTTTTATTGACAAACGCTGTAAAAAAAGCTAGAGATTTCTTGTGATAACAACCTTTTTCAACGCTTTGCCAGTTGGACCTGCGTTACGGTTTGCTTTCTATGGACCCCCCAACACCCAGGCAATAGATGCATTTTCCGATGCAACACATTTTGTTCCAAAAACACACGGAGTGAAAGCCAATCTCTTTCTTCTTCTTTTCAAAAATGTATAACGCAAGTAGTAAGATTTTCTTTTACTATGTTACATTATATGTACTTTATTTCTTTTTTTTGTTTTTCTTCACAAAAATCTCATTTTTCGTTTTACAATTAATGCAAGAAGTAACAGTAAAAGTACGCACAGTAGTAGATAATATTTTCCTCTTTACTCGCATTATTTTCTTTGTTAAACGACAAGGAAATATACAAACTTGAAGAGATGGATTAGATGTAGAATTTTTTTGTTATAGATATTTTGTGGACTTAGTTCTTTAAAAATGTAATGTTATTTTACAAGCTGGTCACAACGACAATCACAATAAAATCCATTTTTCTTTTTTTATACTTGTTTTTTTATAACCCAGGTCAAAAAATCAGGTATAAACATTCTCTCCATCTTTTTGTCACGGGATATATCACACACGCATTCTCGGGCTCGCGCATTAACTGTACAAGTTTTTTTTAAACTTTAAAACAATGGTGAGTTTTTAATTGGTTTTAATAGAATTAAAATTTTAGGATGGTACATACATAGGAACCTTTTACTACATTTTCTTCTCTAAAAATAAACAAGTTAGCTGTGAAAGTAGCGGCTTAGATGTGTTTGAAAGCGACATTCACACACTTATTTAATAGTAACAGCACGAGAGAAAAAAAAAACCAAATCCGAGTAAAACATGTTTCATACAAAAAAAAACATGGTAAAATTTGGATAGATTTGTTAAAACTTTTTCAAAATTTTGTTCAGAAACCAATTTTATTTTTTCAAATCCTGTAATCAGTGCCTGAATCGGTAAACACCTTTAACACACGGTTATTTATATCTGTTTTTGTTTATTAAAATTGAAACTGAGTCGCGGCGAAGGATCAGGAGTTTGTGTACATCAGGTGGAGACGGATTATATCCGGTTGCTCGCGGACCCAAAGCTTGTCACTAAATTTATGAGCCGTCCCCAGGGCACATCCACTTCTGATTAAACCGCCGAAACTCATTAAAATCGAGTTAATTACAATATTTTTTGCGTATTTTTCACAATTGTTACGTTTTTTAGCACCTGAAAAATAATAGTTTTGCCACTCAAGTGAAATCAATACAAAATATATTATATTTTCTTTTGGATTAGAAACTGGACGCTTTTCTCTTTGCTACACACTATAGTACAAAAGAAAACAAAAATTTCTCTCTAGTTTCTTTAGCATTTAGCTTATTCCCTTTTTCTGAGGAATCTACTTTTTTTTACAAAGATTATCAGGGTAAACATGTGAAGAACAAGTAGATAAATACTTTTCACTTATGTCCTCGTCTCCTTTTGAATGTAGTGTAGATTGCTGTAGAAAGTTAATGGAAGCCACGGTTCTTTTTTTTTATTTTTTAACATCATCGTCCAATAAAAAAAGAAGAGAAAACCGTTTTGTCGTTCGTTCCAGAAAGAAATAGGGACCCTAAAAAAAGAGAGAGGAAAGTTTTTGTTAATGTCTACCCGTGTATATTATGTCCTGTTGAACAAGTTCTCTATTTAATGCGCTACTGATTAAGTGAAAGTAATCTCGTGTGTGGTGAGAGCACACAAAAGAAAGGATCGGGTTTATTTCTATTTCTTTTGAAGGTACATTCTCCTAAAGGTTTCTTTTTTGTTTGGAAAAAGTGGCTGCAGTGAAACTAGAGGAGAAAGCTTGTGCTTAAAAAAAATGGGGCCATCTTTTCCTCGACGATATGGTAGACAAGAATGAACGTTGATGAGGAAAATATATAGAGGGTGGATGATGGAATTTTTAAAATGGAGGAGGAAGGAAAGTTGGAGAAAGTTAAAGACGGATTAGTGCATGATAGAAGGATAGGATTTTTGAGCTGATGAGGATCTTCCCGTATATGCTATTACAAAGCATGTCTGGGGAAATTGTCTAGCTCTTTTGTCATTTTCCATGAGATTTTGACAAATTAATGCCAAAGTTCAAAAATCCTGTTGTGCGGGGAGATTAACGAAAGTGACTGTATGCGGGTATTAGTAAGTTCTTTTGCTAAACAAACTGCAGGGTGGGTATAAAAACATCTCGCGTATTGGAAACAAGCAAAAAATTTTGAAAAACGACTTGTAACAAATGGTAAGTTGTTGCTTTCGTGCTCACTCTATATCCGTAAACATTGAAAGTCTTACCATTTAAAAGAGCAAAATATTTCTTGATGTTCCAGCATCCTTTATTTAGTGTTTGGTCAGCCCCTTTGTTGCAGATGATGTCGTAAATATTCTTGTTGTATATTTTTTATGATACAAATCTGAAGACTTTTTATGTACTCACTTTTTTTTACTAACGACTTTGTTCTAAAAAGTACTTTTGTGGTTCTTACTGTCTCCTCCTTTCCCATAATATATCTCTACAACCTTAATTACCTTTCGTTTTTTTATATTTACTAAAAAAACTCTGCGTTTAGTTTCGAAATCTAGCTTTTTATATGTATTTCGCTACAATTTTACACCGTTTTATTAAAAACATGTTACCAGCTAAGTTTAAAGTTTAACTATTCGTCTAAGCTAAAATATTAATTGAAAAAATGTTGGCAATCCTTTTTCCTTGGTTCCTACTATTTTCTAACATCATAAATAGTTAAAATTACGTAGTTATTATCAATTAGTTGTAGACTCCAGTTAAGTTACAAGAGAGACAAAATGTTTTATTCTATTTTTCTGTCATATCAAAATACCGCAAGGTCTAAAACCAAAACAACATAGTTATTATCAATTAGTTGTAGACTCCAGTTAAGTTACAAGAGAGACAAAATGTTTTATTCTATTTTTCTGTCATATCAAAATACCGCAAGGTCTAAAACCAAAACAATCTGTACAAGTCTACGTCTTACAGATTTACGAAGTGAAATATTTGAAAATTATTTCTTTTCGAAACTAATCAAATATAGTCTACAATGTAGTTTCCGTATTTTGCTTTAGCTTTTGGTACTCTTTACAGCTTTTCCGCCTCTTCTTCCTTTTTTGCGAACTTAAATTTTAACATAATTGTGCAGAGTTTTGTTTTTATATCTTTGCTTTCCCCGTATGCTTTCTCTGTTAGAATTTTGTAGCTATCTAGATTGATTGTTTGTACAAGTTAGTTTCTTTTCATCTCCGCGCAAATAAAAATGGAACCACTCATCTATTCAGAAACTAAACATTAGAGGCCTGATTCGGAAAGCAAGTCTTTTCTCCAAAGAGACATTAAGAAAAAGTATGCTTTCTCTTTTTCTCAACAGTTCGCGCCATACTATTTAAATCAGGAGAAAGTGTAAACGCAGCTGGAGGCTCATAAATATCTCACCGGGTACGCATGCGAACCGATCGACTATGAAGTGGTGAGATGTCCATGAACCACCCTGTATTTTTTGTTTGTTGATAAATCTATGCGACTTGTTTAACCTGTGCTATCAGAAGTACAATGTATTTCTAATATATATTTTTATGTCTCTCTACAAATACACATTATAGCTTAGTATTCAATTTAAATATATACATGTTTGTATGACATACAATTACACTTATGAAATAAAAAATGAATACCATAAAAATATATTTAACATATTTTGACCGAAGGACGATAGAAAGAGGAGCAGCAGAGAAGAAAAATCCATCCTATATGCTTTTTACATCTTTCTTCTTTTTTAAAATTTTATTCAAAACGAGAAAGCAACTCATAATAACAATCATGCAATGGTCGTCTGGTCTATTCAGGCTTGAGCCGATGCCATTGAACCACTGTTTGTCTTGGTTTCGTGATCATGTCTTGCCAGTGTTTTGTCTCGGAGGCTCCAGTCCCGTTCTTTCCTATTTTGGTTTCGAAGAAAATTGCATAAAAAGAATTGAGATTAGAACGTTTTCTTTGAATGCAGAGTATAAAATAAACAAATTCATTACGAAATTGGTTTTTCTATGAATAAAAACAAAACATAAAAAGGTTTCGGTTTAAATTCATGACTTTTTGATTTGTAGGGAATTACTTTTGCTCTTGTTCGTGTTCGATATGCTCGTTACACACCCTTAAAAAATTGTAAAAAACACACAGAAATTCATCATATATTTTTGTTTATCATCAACGTTTTGTTTTTGTTTCGTCAGTAAATCTGATGCTAACTAGTTTCTTTACTCTAGATTGAAATTACAAGCAATTTATCAAAAACATAGTCGCAAATTGTTTTCATTCTTAAAATTTCTACTCTATAGTCAATTGCAAATAACAAAACAATAATCTCAAATTTTAGTGGAAAGTTTTAAATTGAGTCCAAACTTGCTTAGAACTGCAGTCCAAATTTTAAAGCTATTTATTTTTTGTACTAGAGAGCTGTGTTAAAGCGTGAAACTCGTTGTTAACTTTATTTGACGACAACGTGTGACAACTATCAACAAATGACATGCTTTTCGCAGTACAGAATAGCATCTCATATGCATACGCAGAAAATCCATAACAACAAAATCAATTTTTTTAATTTGCAAAATCAAAAACTAATGCGTAAACAACCTTTAAATTCGCTTTACATTTGCGTGCAAAATTACGAGCGCAATTGGCCGCGAAAGTTTGCAATTTGACCTTAAGTTTGTCCTGGCAGATGTTAGTTGTTATTTTGTTGTAAAACTAAAGAAGCTTCACACGTGCTTCAAATGTTTGATTGTTACGCTAATTAAAAAACGTGAACGGCTACAAACGAAATCTTGATTAGTAAAACAATTGTCGGTTTTTTAAAATAGGTAATTTACGTGCGTAAAGTGAAAGCTAACGGAAAACAAAAACGAGTCGCTTCCTGGAAAGAAAGCTTACCTGCGAGAAGAATTCGACCTATCAGTTCGTTCCGTCCGATGTTGTCAAAGTCCATGACTAACACGTCCAGAGAGCACTCGCGAATTTTCTCCCAGGGGACGTTGAAAGTAAACGTTTCATTAAAGACAGGATTCAAAGTGCACTTGTAAACCGGTGTCTTCCGCTTCTCGATCCTTTTCTCGCCAAACTGCAGCCAAACTTTGACGTACGGATCTAGTCAACGGCAAACAAGAAGATAAAAATATATATCGCGTCGTTAAACACCCTACATCGCTCAGTTTCTCTTTTGTTTTCTCTATTTTTATGCAAGACATGTATCATACAATGCATGCCCACGTAATCATTAATCATGTAAGTTTCATTGCTACTTTTATTTGGTCATACATACAGACGCCCGGAATTTAATACCTTTGTAAAAACTGGTTCTCAATGAGCCGTTAACGAATACATTTATGACTTTTCGCTCGACGTTAAAGTTTTCAAACAAATTCGGAACAGTTTAAACTGCTTGGAACATTATAGTAAAGTAAACTTTGGTTTTATGAGAAGTTGTCGGGTGTTTACGGAGAAATTTGTGAAAATATATGCAACATAACAACATTTGTACACGTGATAAGCAACAGTCTTATCAGTTCGTAACTTTCGCTTACAAGTCACAACAAATTCAATAAAGTACAGGTACAGCCTAAATGACAAATCGTGAATAACTTCCACCTGTCTAAACTGCCTTCGCTACAATTTTGCGTCGAACTGTTTTTCCAACCTTTTGTCGACTACTTTCTCTTAAATCAACAATTTTCTGGAATATTTCCTTGATCAGCAATAAATTTTCTTGTTTCACTCTCCCCTTTTTCCCGCGTGATCCTTTAAATACCCATGCGCTACTGAGGTAAATCCCTGTCAATACATATTTGCTTTCTCTTCTCCTCCTCCTCTCGAGGTCATGCACCGCTGGAACGGTTTAGCATTCAAACAATCCCTCTCCTGCCAATATAAATCAGACTTTTCTTCGGGGAAAATGATTAATTGTAAGTGTTTACCCTGTCTTATACCTTGACTACTGTTAAGTACACTTCCTACATCCCTCAAATGAATCTCTTTTTCCGTTTTCTGGTCGAGGTAAGGTATCTAAAACTTTAACTCGACAAAAGAAACTTTCAAGTAGACATTCTTATCGATGAAAATAAGGAAAAAGAAAAGAATATCGTCTCAAACTTTCTCCCAGACAAGTGGATGTTTAAAAGAAAAAGTTTTAATATTTAAGTGTAAACACAAAGAAAGAATAAAAACTCTATTTTTACTGTCGGATGATAACAGTTTTCACCCAATAGGTAGTTGCATAGACACTTCTTATCAGGTACAGATTTATAGGTTGACAAGTGTTTTCTCTTTTTTGCATGGGTATCAATATTGTTTCTACTGCTTTCTTTTGAGCTTTCTCAACCAACCTGATTTCCCATTGATGTCTTTGGCCTTTAGATTTCTTGCTTTCAAAAGTGTAAGTGTTAGAGTGCTATTTGTGGGATGATAGCAGAGAGAGACAAGGAGCTCTCCACATTTATCTTTGGCTGGTGGTTTCAGCGCCTTCCAAAACACTGGCTTTTCCGAAAAGTCCACCTGGAAAGTCACAACAGAAAGAGAGCATTTAGTTTTCACCTATTAAAAAGGCCACACATGTTGTGGGCTGCAAAAATGCATATGAATTCTACACACCTTGCAAGAAGTTTGTTGGGCCATGCCATTTTATGCCATGAAATCTTGAAAATAACTTTTCTATAAGTGGGTACTTTTAGTTGACAGTAAAATTACTATTTTTTGGCTGTCCCAAACAAATTCGAGAGTTTTTGGCGTCTTTTTTTATTTACACCACTTGAGCACAAAGTTTATGAAGTAGCGAAAGCTACTTTGTAAGGCCATCCTTTTTGCCTGTCGGCAAAGGTTCTGGTTCCTTGAATACAGGTTCCTATACGGTTCAGTTTTCTCCGTCACAATACTGTATTAACGTTCAAAAGAGTTCGATGCTATGGATTTCATAACCTCTTAAAAACGTGCTTTCGCTACTTGTTACATCGAGGTGCAAAGATTTTACTGCTGTGTCTGAGTATTTTGCGAGCTTTTGGTTTAGGACGCTGCAAGAGGCATATAAATGTCCTTATCAAGTTTTATATGATTATTTTTTTTATCAGCCTACCAAAGATGGTCAATTTTTAAAGCTAATTTATATCGCAACGAATAATAAATCAGAGAAACCTTCCGGAGAAAGTGGACGATATGAAAAAGATGAAAGATATGAAACAGTAAAAGATATTTATTTTAGTTGAATAAAACCGACAGAAAGTTTGCTAGGAAACACGGAAATTCACTCGTCTATGCAAACAACAAATTTTCGCCTTTTGTTTCGAGATATCTTTTCCTGGCGTGTTTTCTTTTCCTTCACTTTTGGGAACAACTCTTTTTTCCCTTTGGTTTTTTTCTGGAGTTGTGACAACTAAGTCATAAAAATTAGAACATTTGCGAAAAACATAAATTTTCTTTTTGGGTTGAGTTTGAAGCGATTCCAACTTTTCTCTTTTAGCTACCTGTGCCTGTTTCATTGTAAAAGTTAGAGAAACCCTAGTGTAAACACAAATTGTGGAGAAAGCATCCAAGAAAAAACCAAATGCCCACTGGAGAAAATATTTTTTTAGGCCAATGTGCTAGCACAACTCACAAACATAGATTCTTAGATTAAAAGGAAAACCACTTTCTCTCTTCGTCCCATTTTATCACTCTCTTCTGTCAATTTTAAGGAAAGCCTTCAAATTTTTAAGATTCATTAGCAACTTTCAAGGATGCTTTTGTTTTTCTCTTGAGGAGCATTTCAAACTTGGAAAGTATTTTCCCCAGCTTTTCACCAGACTTGATTATATTGATCTGATTGTGGAGCAATTTTATCTTCTGTCTCAGCAGTAACAAAAGTGCACAGCCGAGAACAAAAAATATGAACCTTGAAAATGAAAGCTGCCCGAGAAAGAGGAAAAGAGGTAAAGAAAATAGTCAGGATCACGATTTGTCAGCGATTTCCCCTTTTTGATGATGTTAGAAAGGTGAAAGCCAATCCTATATGTATGTGAAAGAGAAAAATAAGTGATGAGAAAGTTTTTTCTTCAAACTTGTCTTGAGCGAAAGTAGGAATTAGGTAGGATTTAATCGAAAAGAATTAATTAGTTTGTTGTGTAAATAAAATCCCATTTGAGGTTTTCACACAACTTATATTTTAGGGCTCTGCCCACTTTCCCTCAACTTTCTCTGCACTAATCTCCAGTATTTTTTAGCTGACGTCTTAAGTGGATACTTATTTGTGACCAATCATCTAATTGTTACTGAGGGTATCTTCACATTAAATTCACTGTTCTTCCTATCCAATCCCATTTGAACAAGAATACGTTCCGTAGACAACAACCCCTGGAAGCATTCTTGTATCGATAAAACACTTTTTCTACTACACAAGTTGTCAGACAAAGAAATAGAATGGTTGTAAACCAGTACGGCCATCCGTTTGAGAGCGGATTCGTGCTAGAATGGGTTTTTGTAAAGATTTTTCTCACACCAAATTAATGCCCTGAGCACTGTCCTTACTTTTAAACGTGCTCCAATTTATATTAAGAAATATTATTAATAAATGACAATGTCTTTTTGTGTCAGCGGTCACTCCACGATCTTTATCCCCCATTCCCCTGTTAAATATTTCATCATAAACCCCTTGCAGCAACCTCATCCTCATTTAAAGAGTATTTCCAGTGTAAGTTATCAATTAAGAATGTTTTCTAAATCTTCATGTTGCCTCACCTGTAGGTACACACAAACCATGCGAATTAGCTATACTGGCTACCTAGATTTAGATCGGTATGAAATTTAATGAAGCCCATCTTTATTTAAATTCCTTGCTCTTTCTGACCAAATTTCCCCCTCAATTCATGTCGGAAAAAAAAATCTGACAAACTTTGTCACATTAACAAAATCAGTAAAAGTTTTGCTTTGCTTTTGTCTATCCCTAAGTCATCTAAAATTATCAAATCATGGCAAATGCCATTCATAACTCTTTACTACCGCTAAAGGTGCATTGTTTCCATTCTGCTTAGCTTCCGAATTCGGTGAAAGGTACTTTTTCATCAAATACTTTTTGCACCAACATCCGTTTCATTAATTTGATCAGCATTTATCCTCGTTTTAAAAAAGCTGTTGTGATATGTCACACTATTCAAGCCAAATGTTACCACGGCTCCATACCTAATTGTCCGCATCCAGGATATCCTTTTGCTGACAAAGTTACAATTCTTCCGAACATGTTTTTCTTCTCCGTTCACTTACACAACAGACTTCTCTTTTTTCTTCGGAGCACACATCGTACCATGATAGGTCGACAACTTTTGTGTGTGTTTACCACAAAAAACATTTCTTTTTTAATAATAAAGCCAGAGTGGATGTACTTTTTGTCGACTTGTTAGTTTTCTCATGCTTACTGCTTTTACCTTTCAGAACCTCCAGCTTTTTCTCTAGCAAATTCTTATAATCTTGTTGATCAATGAATAGTTCAAGTCTGTACATAAATCCTTCTCCTAGTTTTTATTTGTTTTACAAGCCATAAACATATCTTGACAAAATCTGTTTACTTGATGTTCCTTGTCTATATGCCTGTGAAAACTGATTTACTGTTGTGGATTGTTGTCTTGTTCGTAACACAGATAAAAGTTGGGTGGGACGATGCTTCCCAGTCCCCTCATCTTTCTCAGAGCGAAGTTGTTTTTACAAGAAATGATTGCGTAGGGTCGGAATGTACTCAGGCGCTCAGATTGCAGAAATGCATGATAATTTTGACGAGCCAGTTTTGAAACACTGCTTACAAAAAATGTTAATGTAAAAATGTTCCAAATGTAATTATCAGAATTACTAAGATCGCAAGCGATTCACTAAATAACCCAAAAACAATAATCAACAAAATATTTGTGGCACTGTTTTAAATATCCGAGAAAGTTCATTGGTTTATATGGGTACAACAAGGAATCGAAGCCAATAAAAAAGGGTATGCTTATTGGAGCCCTTTTTCTAAGGTTATTATTGAATTTGGCAATTTTTTTCATTCTCTTCACAATATTATAAACGTCATTATTTCAATAAGTACTTCCTTCCTTCCTTCTTGCAGCGAATAATTGGAACAATGGAGCGATATCCTCTCATGAGGGTTTATGAAGACTTCTCCTCTAAAATATATTTTTACCTGATTTTATAGATGCGTTATCTTGTACTTCGACATATAATTATATATACGAAAACGATACATTTTAACCACAGTTTTTTTATCCGTTTTCTTTTGTGACCAGGAATAGGATATGACTTACACGATCCCTCGACCACCCAAGGTTTCATTCTTTGCTTTTACCCAGAAATAGGTAATATTGGATATGGATAAGATGAGACGATGAGAGTATTGGAGTTGGATATGGTAATAAGGGTACACGTTATGAAAGCGTCTAAGTTCAATTTTCCACCTGAGGAGACTCCAGATCTTCACATTTCTAAGGCTGCAACGAATTCAAACCCTCACCCTGATTTTTTATTTTGGGCTTGGATAGCTTTAACAAAAAATAAGTAAAAACTGGATAACAATAACCCTGAACTACTTTTCCTTTTTTGAATACATTGTGTCATCCTCGTGTCTTGAAGAAAATAAAATAGAGCATGGTGGTAGGACTTTTAACCACCCCATTCGAATCTTTTAGGACTCAACCTTACACAGTGAGATCATTTTATAACATGTCACACCCAGACTTTTCCAACTTGGGTCTCACCTTTCATGGTCCGCTAACAAGTGAAAATTCCTTTAACTCTCACAGCATGTATGAAAATCGCATGTATAACATCATTTTTACAAATTTTCCCAGCTAATTGGCCATAAAACTTGCACTTTTCTATTTATAGTCAGCCTGTCACATACAAAACATGAGTTCCAACTTCTAACATCCCCAAACTTTCCTGAAGTATTTTAAAAATAGTTTCTCAAGCAATTTATCATGTTTTGAAGGTTTCGTTCCGAAGTGAAAGTAGTAAAACTTTCTTTTCCACTATTTACCAGTCTCTTTCCTGAGAAAAAGAAAACATGTTTCCAATTTGTTTCTGTTCTCTATTTTAAATATAAAACCGAGACATGAAACGGAAAACGATACATAATTTTTGCCATGGTAACTTGAATCTATACATATGACAACTCCAGTCCAATTTTTATTCTAGAGTAAGTAAAAGCCCTAGCACATATTGTTAAAGTTGCAGTCTTTAACACAGGGAATGAATACGGCGGAAATGCAAATACTAGGTACGTAAATATTTCTAATACCTTTTCGAATTCTATTCTTTAAGATCGGTTCAATGACATTAAAGACAATTAAATATTTTCATTTTAAAATTACATGTTCATGAAACAATGTTACACGAAGAATAACAACCATTCTCATGACAAACATATATATAGGGCATCCACATGAAAATGTCCTAAAGCTATTACATACCTAGCATCACACTAGCACATGCACGCATGAATGTAGCTCTCACCCAACATTGCACATTTTGCGTGGCTATAGCGGCCGGTCGTCGTGGATATCCAGTATATCATCAGAAACAGAACGGTCTTCTTGAAAAACTTTTTCCTTTTCATTAATCATTTGGTATCTTTTCTTTCATTTTTTCACTCAAGAGATGGTAGAAACATCTTCGTACCATGGTATTATTAACTATAGAGGTCACCTGACAGACAATTTGAAGAACCCGAACCCTAATATTGGTTTCGATACACTGATATGATTGAGTGCTTGCAGAAAGATGAATGAGTGATAGGTCATATGATTGTCAATAATTAGAACTGTTTGGTAATACCTAAGGCTGAGCACAACTCACCAATCACCCGGACCCACCCGTGTAATTGATAATTTTCAGAGACTCGATCGGGTATGGATGCTGTAAATTAATGTTCGTAGGATATGAAACCGGAATTCATATAACTGACAACTTATTCGTTGTATAACGCTAACCAATAATAATACTTAAACCTTAACAACCTAAACTTAAAACTAAACTACACAGCCTAGATAGAGGTGACGTTTAACCCTAACCAATACAATTTCTTGCTATTTATTGAATCACTCGGTTATATACACTGGAGATAAGCGAAAACGATTTTCTGTCGCATGGGTACTTGCAATCACTATATTAGTGAGTGACTATTTTCTTTATTTACTAGTTAAAAGTATTTCAAAGCTATAAAACAGCTATGAAACCGGGTGCTCACCAGCTATACAGAATAGGGCCAGACCGACAGCGCACCGAGTCCAAGTCCAGATACGGTACTCGGCCCAGCCCTAGTAATATGTGCTTAATAATTTCATTCCTAAACATTTTACGAGTGAAAGAAGGGAGTTTATGTGAACAAGTATTTCATTATCCTCTTCGCTGGATATATAGTTTGTGTTGTATATGTTTGACGAACGGAATACATTATTCTATTTTTATTATTTAAAAAAAGAACATTAAACTTTGAATCCTATAGCAAGAAGGTGAGTGGATCTGCTTGAAAGAAAAGTAGTAGTTATTTATAAGATAAAGATAACTTTGAGTCCGCTTTTTCGTAGGAAAGCAATTTAGGGTTATTAGACTCTAGTTAAACGAGTGTATCACTAAAAAATAACCTGTAACTTTGGGTTTAGTGTTCAGTTCAAATCTGCGGTGCGAAACGCTATACTCTTTCCGTTTCTCAATTACTGGCTTGGAACCCAGTTCCTCTCTTAAAAACTTTTTTTTTCTATATTGTTATTCTTATTGTTATATTGTAATTTCATTTACACTCTGCTAACTAAAAACCGTGTGCTTTCACTGGGGATTTCTAATTAAACCGGAAGTTAACGGAGTTGAATTTCTCACAAGCCGCCGCAGTTAAAGTACAATACAAGCCCAACCGGAAGTAAAGCAGGGCTTGCTTCAAGCTCAAGCATATTTTTTTATTGTGCGGAATCAACTTTAATTTGGAACAATTACATGCTACTTCACTTCAGCAAATAAACTATGTAGCTGAATATTGTCCAATAACCATTTCTCGTCACATTTCCTTTCAACTCGAAAGTACATACCATTTTGGTATAAAGTAGCTCTCGCCTTGTAAAATTGAAATGACTTTCCACAAACAAAACTTTCTCTTTTGTAAAAGAAAGGCAAACGTGGTAGGTTTTTGTTTGCTACATGAGCTATATTCATACCTTACTCGATGCCCCGCATTTTTGATTTATTTCGTTGTATTTATACCGAACCGACCATATTAGTTTTAATTATTTTCTTAGTAAATGTCAGGAAGAAAATTCAAATACGTGTCCTGGAACGGCACATGGTAACCAACCAAAAATTTGCGCGTGTGTACAAATGGTGGCTCTTAGCTTTCCCCGAAATAAATTGCATATTTTAGCTAAAAAAGTCAACCGAAGCTGGTCAGGATTGAATAGTCAAACCCCGCGCCCCTACCACCACGACATCATCTACTTTATTCTGTCGGTTTCTGAAATGGGCTCATTTATTTTCAAATGCAATCTTAGTTCCTGTACGATAAAATCCAAAAATGGTTCAGCTAACATCTTATTTCTTGATGATAAGCTGATTTCTTAAAAGAACTGTCTGGAATCGACATTGTTTACGATGCTCCTCAGTACAGAATCAAATATGACTCGTTCTTTTTCACCATTTCAATACAAAGCTGGAGTTGAAAGTGAAAGTAGTTTGTGGGAAACTGGTAGCCTAACCAGGCATTTTTTTACATTATGAAACCAATTGAAAATATAGCACTGAAGCATGGCAAAAAAATGGGAACGGAAAAACTAGCACCATAAAATAAAATAGGATCACTCTGCGTGTATAATAAATTTATGCTTGGTTGACTATACAAAAAAAACGATACTTTCTCCGATGGAGAAAGCAGTTGACTATGAACACACAAGGCGAAAAATATATTTTCAAAATGATCCCATCCCGAACCGGGGCTCCAACATGCGTATTAACATTGTCTTCAATTATAATTTATCCTTGGTTTCCTCTGTGGAGTAAATTAAAACCACAAAGACGAAATGATAGTTTTCTGGTATAGACGAATTATAAGCCTGTGTATTTTCCCTACACTTCCTGTTTCCTACTGGTTTCCTTAAAGAAAGTCTGGGACATGGTATTATAGCTTGCCGTCGAGCGATAAATGAACGCGTAAAACAATGCAAATTCATTAGGAGACCGACAATATTATAAAAAAATACGTGTAGCGTTTTTGTGTGTCAATTTGTAAAAAAGATAATAAATTTGCATTCCATTCCCTACCAGACTCCAACACAAATGACTTTTGTACTCAAGACTCTAGTCCAGTTGCAGGAGATGATTCTCTGGAGAAATTCCTGGCCTACTGGAAGGCTCAGCAGATTCACCAAGTTATGCGGATGAAGTGCTGAAAAATTTATGAGAGAAAGAGAAAATAAAAGCGTAACATAATTATTTTTCTTTCGAGAAACCACTAGGGATTCGTGATAGTCACAAGATTGAAGGAGTTCCACATTTCGACTTGACATTTCATCCAGTTCGTTACATCTCCATTAGTCCTTGTCTTGACCAGACTGTGTGTGGATAACACGAGTTTTTTTTCAAATCTAGAGCAACCAACACCAGCACGCGGTGACTTGGCAAAAGCCGTGTGGACAAAAACAGCGAAAAAACTATCGACGACTTTTCGAACACGATGACAAGCACATTGGCGGTCCGGACTTCCGGATATTTTCTCTGTCGTTAAGGCCAATAGGCCAGAAAATAGGATCTAGATTCGGGGTAAATATGGAAGTTCACACTAACATAAATTATTAATAGAACGATCTAATCATACTTGTTGGCAATCTTGCTTGGTGCATTTCGATTTATGAAGGCGTTGCAGGGGCTTACATTAAAAAAAATTGCTAACCTTAGAAATTTCGGGCGACTTTATGACGAAGATGCTACGACATTACCGGAATGAAGCCATAAGTATAGAGAAGAAAAATCCATAATATATTATATTGTACCTACTTTATCAGCAAATTCACTCTAGTCTCCATTTTTCATGTACGCTTTATCGGTTTTATTTCCTGTAATGGACCACACACGACATTTTTCCAAAAAAAAAAATCAACTTTGTCTAATGAACCGCCAAGTGAAAGGAAGGAGTGGAGAATGTAGAAAAAATGCGTAGCAGTCACAAATATTTCTGGACCAGTCAACCCCACCAAAAGAAAATCATCGGCTTGTGACTTCTTTTTTTTATTTATTTTCATTGCTTTTCCAGAGCTTCAAATCCTAATTGCGAGTTGGCCAGACAGTCAATATAAAAAAATTTCGTAACAAGATTAAACTCCACTTTTTGATGGCATTTATTTCACAGAACGGCAAATCATGTCAATTGAGTTCACTAGAGTTCCTTCAATATGTTTTTTTTCTGTTGAAAATTCTCGAATCCATTCAATGTTGTACAGCGTACCCAGCAAGACTTGTACAAGCCAAGTCATCTGGCAAGAGGGAAAAGAGAAAGTACAACGAATCGCAGAATTGCAGGCGTTTAATTCAATGTTTTTATGTGGCTNGACTTGTACAAGCCAAGTCATCTGGCAAGAGGGAAAAGAGAAAGTACAACGAATCGCAGAATTGCAGGCGTTTAATTCAATGTTTTTATGTGGCTCAAAAAGTATTGTTTGAGAAAACATCGTTCTCGTACAAAACGATATAGAGTTGAAGCCTTTTATTTGGAAATAAATGTCAACTCAGTCTACAACAATTTGAGTTCTGTTGACAGTCCGTTTGTATGTAGTATACCCTTTTTATGAGGATGTCTAGCTTTCACTCATTCAAAATGGCTTTTGACGCTTGACATTTCTCCCCGTATAAAAATTTTATTCTTGTCCGTCAAGCCAAAACATTCCAGAAAGTTAAACACAGCAATATAAAACACCTACTCATTTTATAGACACTCAAATGTGTGTACAGTGTGCATAGAAACGTTTTCCAATTCCCTGCTTAGTTTTGTAAAGATATAATATGTCCACCCTGTAAGCAAAATATTTTTCTAGGACACCATGTACTGTAATTAAAGCAAAATTTTGACAAACCATATAGAATTGTCATCGAATAAAGCAAGTCTTGCAAAATGTGTTGCGAATTACCTGAAAGCCGCATTGCAGCGTTATAGCAATACATATGAATAACACCTTTTCAGGCTTTAATTAATCAACGTCAAAGTCACATTACTTTAAACGGTACCTGACACAACGGCAAGAAGACTTCCCCGATTGAATCATCTCTTGAAAAACGGTCATAGTCGAACACATGCAGATGTAAAACTCGGGCCTGGAGCTTTTGTATCGGAAAACCTGTAAATTATCAAAAAATAACACAAATTGTATTCAAAAGCAAGTTTCATACCTCTCAAATAAATTGCAAAAATCTGGAGGGATTTTGTCACGAACTCTACACCAACTTTTGACCCAGACGCCACTCGTTTTCAGGGTAAAATTGGAAAATTTCGGGCTAATTAGCCCAAAAAGTCGTTAGTTTGAATATTTAACAAAGTTCTGCAAGCACTTCCAAGTGTGTTTCTTGTTTCTAGCTACTTTCTCCGTTCCATCTCTGAAATTATAGCTAAACCACAACTATAACGACGTACCGCGGAAATATGCGCTATTTCCTGAGTAATAATTCCACGTGTGCCTCTGAAATAGCTCTTTAGCCTTTAATAGATATTTTTGGCGGAGCCTCGAATGGAAATTTCCACTTCCAGTCAAGTGAACCACGAGTTCGAGTCAAGAGAATAACGTTATTTTAGACTGTTCAGAGTAAATTGGTGGTTCTTGGTTCACATTCCTGAAAATTTAATCTCATTATTGGCTACCTTGTCTCTACTTTTACTAAGAGAGAGCCACTTTATCGTGCTCAATAGCTCTCTTTTTCTCCCCTCCACGAACATGTGAACCCTTTTCTGCTACAAATCAAAGAGAAGATTGAGAGATGTGGAGAGGACCCTTAATTTTTTAAGCCTAGCCCACTTCTCATGGCCAGATAGCTTAGCCCCAGGCCTAAACCCCCGTCTGAAAAATGATCATGAACTTATGTGAATTCACGTATTTATAAATAACACGTATGAGACTACGCAGTGGTATGCAAAACGCATTACGTAAAACGCATTAGCAGTAAAAACGCATTTTTGTATTAGGCATTGAGTTAAAGTAGTTAACTAATCTTTAGACATTACACGAAGACGTCAAAATGTTCAAAACTTTACTTTGCACAATTTTTATTTATAATTTCAGCTTGGCTCACATTTTAAGGTATTTAGAATTAATGAACTTACGTGTTCTATCTTTCTCCATCCAAATCTGGAACTGATATGTAGGTACGTTTTTCAATAAAATATTTGAATCTACTTGGCATTTCCTATTTAAGCAAGAATTGTATTGAGTAGATTCACTTTTACTTGAACAGTTTAAAGTATGAGAGTTTAAATCAAAATGCACCAGTTTTGGTTTTCCATTTTTGTTAAGGACAAAATAAACCTAACTCAGGACAGAAATTTTATTCGGTACACTTCACTGTCAACTAACAGAAGCTGAGCTTTCAACCATTAATGAAGCTGCAAGAAAAATCTCGGCTAATGCGTATTGCACATCATACTAATTAATAAGAATGCATTCTAGTAAAAGAAAAAGTAGCAACGAGTGTTGAAAATAACTTTTATTTCAAAAGGTTATCCCGACGTTTCGATCTCTTTTGAAATCCTTATTCAAGGGCGAAATGGACAGTTGAGTTGAGAAGAATGCATTCTGTAGATGAAGCAAAATTTTGCTGACTGCCTTATCCATGTAATGCCCTTTTCCTAATGCGTTTTGCGTTTCGATGCGTAGTCGCATAATGCTTTAGTTAGTCCAACTGTGAATTCATATTATATGCATGTTTCGTTCGTTTTGAATTGGCCGACGTTTTTTTGGGGAACCTAGCTCTTTCTACGCATTGATCATATTCTACTCTTTCCGGACAATACTCCAGATCAGTTTGCTTTCCCCAGAGAGAAAGTGTTCCCCACTTACTAGAAAGGAGCATGCACACAATTTGTTGACCATTGTCTTGTCCTCATGAAAAAATCACGCATTTTTCTCTTGTTGTGCAGGGCTTTTGAGACGCAATATGATTTATTCTAAGCCAAAAATTTCTGACACATTTTTCATCACTGTTTCCTCTCCTGAAATCACTTCGCCTTCATAAATTGACCTTGTTTCTTACTCTCGGCCCAACAACCAAGCAAAAGAGAGGGGCTCTCGCACACGTGTCTTGCGTTTACTTTGCTTTCCCCGCCTGGAAACGGATTTCCATGGAAAATATTTCATTTCAACCTTTCCTTCTATACAAATAAAAAGGTGGAGGAAATCATAGTACCTATTTTCCTACCTCTTCAATCGAGTATCTACTTACATAAAACTTCCAAACTAACTAGTAAAAAACTACAAAGAAATCCTTTAACCTCCTTTTCTGCTGGAGTGCAAGTAAAATTAATAAATATCTTCTCGTTCTCTTCAAAGAGCTTTTAAATAAATGATTATGTATAATTAATTCTAGATGGGCTTTAGTGTGGACGAGTCTTCCCGAAATGACTACTGCAATGTGTACCTTCAAAGTAAAGTGTTTCATTCCAGCGAGGATTCAAAGTTCTCCGTTTTATTTTCGTTTCCAGCCGATGCTTCTTGTCCGGAAGGAGAGTTACTCGGACATACGGATCTGATGTCCCTGAGATATCCTTGGCGGGTAGATCTTTACCCTGAAAAGTAATTAAGAAAATTATTTACGTTTCCATCCATTTAACTTGCCAGCAAGCTAGTGGCATTTTATTTTCTTTTAAACCCTGTCATACTGACAGTTAATAAAATTAAACTTCAATTCCAGATTCATTACTTCCTTCGCCGCGAAAAAGTAAAAGAATACTTTGTTTCGACCTTAGAAATGCAGCCAAAACAGTAAATTTTAATGATCGCTATTTCGTTTAAACAGTCTTTGTACGCTATCGTTTCTTGAGATAAAAAGCATGTTACGTTTTTCCAAGAAAGCCGGCCTTTGACAAAATAACCACTTTAAAAGGCAACTTTCATTATTACTCTCATAAGAAATCTACAAAAGAAGACGACTACCATTTACGGAAATTATTCGGTAACGATGGCTACGCTAAGCGAATGATTCAGATGTCTGTCTACCCGTTGGCACCGAAACAGGACCAGCAGCAGTCAAGAAATCATGTGTCGTACGAAAATCCCTTATTAAAGTGGTATCCTCTGGGATTGACGAGCAAATCACTCGTCAGAGTTCTGCAGCCGCTTTAATTTTTTATAATGAATCGTTAAATCTTCTTCTGCTAGTTTTATAAATTTAGCTTGCTTGATTTTGTCTTGCTTCAAGATTAAAAGCTTTTTCTATTCAAGAGAAAATTATTTCAATTTTTTATGTGCAAGAGTCTCTTTCAAAGCTACTTTCATCATCACTTCATGCCCGCATTTACTACACCAGGAACTACAATGAAACTTTATTATCTCCGTAAATAAACTTTAGAGAAAGTTTTTGAAGGAGCCAAACCGATTATAACAATCCGTTCTGGTTACAGACCTACTTTCTTTCTCCATCCACTTACATTTATTTTGCAAAAAAACGGCAAATTCATAAGAAGATTCAAGTACTTTACACCCATAAAGAGAACGTCCCGCGTAGAAGTAGCTTTTACTTTCTTCATAAAATAAATAAAGAAACTAGCATTTTTTTGCAAGATTTTCACTCCATCTTACCCTCTCAGGTTAGTAAAAATCTTGATGACTTGATGGGGACGTTATTCTCTTTATGAATCTCTATTTTGTCTGGTTTAGGAGACTACTTCTTCACACCATTTACAACGCTTTCTTCCGTCCATAAAACCCCCAGCAGATTACTTTATCTTAGAAAAACAACACAAGATGGGCTTTTTGGGTCACTGAGCTTTCTAGCTTTCTCCGGAAATGTTACAATAATGCAACAAGACAATAACCATCGATAATATTTTCGACTAGTACTTTCTCCTAGGACGCAAGCTTATATTAAATCTGTTGCAAACTGTCAGGATGAAAATGTATACAGGGTCGCTTTGAAATATCTCATTTGCAGTTAAAAGCAGCCTTGTGTACTAAACACGAACGGTCTTTTCCCCCTAATCGCTCGTGTTCTGACATGGATCCCTACTGCTTTCCCCTTGTTACAGCAAACCTATATGCTTTCTTTTTTCATCATCAGCAGCGCTAAACCGATATGTACTACAAAGAAGAAAAACAACATGACAAAAACACAACATACTCCCAGGCGAATTAGCCAAATGTTAATGACAGCCCGATTCTTGATCAAAGCAATATGATCAAAAGCGACCATGTGTCAATACCGATGGCCATTACAGTCTAATCCACTTTTTGATCTGCTTCTGGCCCTTTTCAATTAAATTTTAACCAATTTTGGTTCCTAAAATGATTTTAGTCCTCAGAAGTGACCAAAGTGCCAACTTAATATTGTGAGAAATCTTTTTTCTGTCGACAACTTTGGCTGAGCTCAGCTTTTAAATAATTCTGTTGACTTGGCGCATCAGCCATTAAATACGCTTTCATCAGCACGAAATTTTCCCGTTTTGTTTATTTCGATCTGCTTTAAAAAAATATTGGGCATGGCTTTATAACCACATTCTGTTTCAAATTTGAGTTTGTTGCATGCTCACACTCTCCAAAATGACTTTCACACAAATCTTATTAGGAACGTGATCGAAGTCGAAATGATGTCATTTCTTGTAGCAACTTTAGCTACCGTCTTTCCTCCTATTATAACCACAATCCCTTAATATAGACGGCCTCATTTTATAGTTGGGTCTCCATTATTATTAGGCATATCTCGCTCACAAATCCGTGTAATTTAGGGATATTTAGATTTTAAATCTGGGAAATTGTTTTAGAAAAAGGATGTAAACTGATTTAACTGAATCTTGATTTATGGCCAAATGTCTAAGATAACCACAAATTATGCTCTTTTAAAGCTAACTTTGCCTATGTAAAAACCTCTAGAGCCCATTATAACCGGCTAATATTGTAGCCGAGGGATCTAGTTGGAGGAAACATAGTATCTCTTGCTCTGTCTCACTCATTCCAACTAGTTCTGCTGGGCTAATGTCACATTTGAATATGGGTGTCTGCATTCTGCACACATTTCCCTTGTACAAAAATACTTTACACAGATGTCATCTCCTCTCAAGAAAATGGACGCTGACATGGACGTCGTTGGCAATACTGACTTTCCAGGAAAATAATATCAATAACGGAAGTCGCTCTCTTTATTTGTTTCTGGGGGAAAGATTAGGAATCAAATGTGTCACGGATAGTGGTTGCACTTCCTTTAACATACGTTTTTGCTTTCTTTTCCTCCAAAGAGGCATTATTTTCAGTAAAGCTATTTAGCTATACTTTTTCTTTGCTGCAAAGAGCTGTGGCTGTTTGTTCGAAAATAAACGAGTTTTTATTCAGCTTTCATTCAAACTCCCTCCGAGAAAATTCGCATTTGTTCCCTTTATTTTATTTAAAATATTTTCTCTTATTTTTCGCTGATAATTTATTCTGTAAACGTCACATTCAGAATGGTCGTAAAAACAAACAGTTTTCTCTCGATCCATAAAAGAAACAAACTTTCCCCAGTTTGCTTACATTTTAGCTGTCTTTTTTCAATTAAATATGAGCCTTTCCGTGTCTTTAAATGGAAAGTATAAATTTCAAAGCTATGATCGACTTTTATTCGAAACATTTTGCGAGTAAGGGCAAGGGGCTTGAGAGTAATTGCCTTTGAAATACATGAGCCATTTTAATTTAAAACGTTTAAATTGTTCGAAAAAGCCTAATTTTATATTCATTGGCGGCTATAAAGACGCATCGTGAAAAGGGATACTCTTTTTCATGATGTCCTGCAGTTTTTGAAGAGCTTAAGAAAGCCAAGTCGCACCATTAAATTAGAAACGGTTATCCTTGTTTTATTACGTACCAGTCCATTGTCTCCCTCAAGAGGGAGAGTGAAAGTGGGAAATAAGGTGGAATGCGATCTTTAAAAAAGAGAAATAGCGACAGAAAGTTCATGATGGTACGATTTTCGTCTGAAAAAGTCGTTAAACGTACACTTTTTCCTTTCTAAATTGTTTCATGTAATAATAGGTTGTAAAATATGTTCACACAGTCAACCCAGAGAACGCTCACTCAGTTTTCAAGAAGGATTCGTAACCTATACATTTGCTGCTGGCAACGCTTGGGTCAACTATCTGGACACGGGACAAGAAGAAAAAAAAATACTTTTTTGGTTTGGAGAATGGATCTACCTCTGAAAATGATAGTTTTATTTGTCAGAACAAGGACAAAGGTATTTTTTGACAAGTTTTATAATATTTATGTCACGCTTATTTCACGCAGGAAGCACCCGAGGAATTTCTGCTGAATCAGCGAGGAAGAAAGAAAAGTATGCCAAGCACCTTTGTGAACCGCCTGAATTCGACGCATGGTGAAGCTCAGAAATGAATTATTTTTTGTATTTCTTTAGCATTCGCTTGGTTACATATACCTTATGACGATACACAGGAATAAATAGCAATAAGTGTAAAAGCATGTTTTAGTCCGATATACATCACTGTCTCAGTCAAGATTTTACTTTTTTATCGGATTGCTTTCTCTTACAACTCCCGATAACATTTTCGCCCGAAACAAAATCATTAAAGAATATTTTTCAATTAGTTGTCAATTATATTTGCGCTTAGCTACTCAAAGCAACCCTATAAATGCCCTAAATTTGCTTTTAAAACGTAAGTACATAAATACTTTCTCTCTTTCGAGGGAATTCCTACAAATTGTCATAAGCAAAACTGCTTCTCAGCCTTTTAACAAGTACTCGAGAAAAACCTGCGATTTTTTTTCACGAACCTATACTTTTTCTATCTTGTACGCTCCTTCCTAAATCTTCGAGGTAAGAAAGCGTCAGTTCCGGTCTGATCCAACTTCCCCGACACGAAAATTAAGGTGATGCCTTCCAAGTAAGCAAATGAGAGATGTCATTTGAATCACCCTCGTCGTATCTGTATTGATTCTCCATTTTTAACCAAGTTGCAACCCAACTAAGCCAAATACTATTTTTCTCCTGAAGTTTACTTTCTATTGTTTTCTGTGCCGACTTGCAAACAAAACCATTTTGTAAACGTGAAAACAGGCAAAACGGCACTTTAATTACATTACAACTTGCCATCAGCAAAAATGATACCCTGGTAGGTATGGAGATGCTTGATCTCCATTTCTATTCCAAGACGTGAAGAGTTTATGAGGCCCCCTATTGTAATAAAATTCCGGACAGCCTCACCTTCAAAAAGTAAATTTATTGGATGTTATGAGTAAGGCAATAAAATCTTTGCCGGCTCACTCAACATGTCAAAAGAATTAAAAAACCTCGTCGCGGAAAATAATAATCCAGTTATGGCTGTCCAACGTCAATAAATATGTGTCTGAAAATATTGTCTGCGACGAATTTGCATTTTGTGCCGCCGTACAACCCACATTGTATAAACCGATAAAATAATCTCATTCTGAGAGTGATTGACGATGTAATAAAATGTAATCACAGATAAGAAATGAGTAACCTTCACCATCGCAATAATTTTTTCCTACGCAAAATGGACAGGTACGTTGTACGATGGTAGAACATAAATTACACAACATACCAGCAAGTACCATCTTTCTGACGTCGTGTCCAGGCAAGAATGATGCATGAACGAGAATTTTATAGAAATAGTATAAACGATCCCTGGTGATATGATGCCATGAGGGTGCCATCTGGATGGATTCTAACTGGCAACTCTACAAAAGCTCAAATCACATAATGATCCTAGTCTACCTCATGATCTACCTCTCAGCAACTCCGTACCTCATGTTCTACATCCCGGGCATCGATTTGGTGTACTCGATAAATTGCCTGTTTTTTACCCGCGCATGAACCAAACGAATTATATGTATTGGTTGAGTAATGTCGCTCAAGAAATAAGTACCCCAAATAACTTAGCTGTTGTTCAGGTTTTACAACATCTCCAAACAATGCTGAGAAACATTTACTTCATTAAGATTGAAAATAATCTTGAAAAAGGTTCATACCTGGATGATTCTCAAAATGAGAGTCATGTTCTCAAAGTCATATTCTAGACTAAAATTGATTTGTCCCACGTTGTCCGCCGAGTCCGTGTTATCGATGTACATGTCAACTAGCGATATTGACCTGTTTTGCCAGAACGCCATCTGAAACATAAAACACAGATACAAAATAGTAATCAGTTTCTGCGCTGGACGGTTTGAGCCTCGAAAATGAAATTTACTTTATAGTGCCATCGTCAAAAGATTAATGACCGCTCGTTAAAAAATCTATCTCAGGTATCTATTAATTCACGTATTTTGATAGCTCGAGATTAAAAGGATTTTCACGATGAACACGTTGATAACTACACTTCATCATTTTACTATTTTGCCACCCAATTTTCGCTGAAATCGCAATAGACTGTATAAAAAAAGTAAACTATTTAGTAGGATACTATTTTATCCCGAATTTTGCCGTAAAACTTTAACTATTTTCTCCTTTCTACATGTTTTGTTTTTACGATAATCGCTTTCTCCTGATGCTAATGGGTTTCACAATTATTAAACACATGTTCGCAATATTCTTTAGTCTACAAAGCCAACTCAACCCAGGGTAATTTGATATCCTTTTCCGACTTTCAACCGCGTGTAAGCATACATGCGAAAATGAAAGTCAGCCAAGTGAAATTTTATACTAATTCGACTCGCCAAACCTTCAAGAGCTTTCTCTTATTTTTACATAATGTTGTCCATGCACAACAGCAGATGAGAGATATAAAAATACGCTCAAATGGTGTAACACTATCCAGTGAAAGCAACTCTCATACTAATCCATATTTCTTTGTTCCTTGCAAGAAAATTCTGTCGTTTTTCCCAAGTAAGACACTAATTAGCGTTCCCAATCTGTCTTTCTTCATGACTTACTTTCTCCCAAATTTTGGGTTCATGTTCCCAAAATACTTTATCCATTGAGTTTAGCTCCATTAATGTTTTTGTAAGTGAGCTTGTATCAACAAAGGCTTGAGAAAGCTTACTTTCCCGTCAAAAAAATCATCTTTATCCTTGTTAAGTATGTTATCTTAGCAGCCGTCTTCAATGTTTAGATAAGCGGTTGTATTGTAAACGACTTTGTTAGAAAAAATCCTTTTATTACGCTATTACAAAAAACTGCTTAGCAATTCACACAAAAAAAAACTCCTTGCTTGAATACTTCTTTTGACTACTTCTTCCCAAATAAAACGTGCAGTAGGATGTTATTCACCCTTTACAACGCTGCTGGCTGATGTACAAAAAAGCTACTATTTTTACAAAATAAAAAGAAATTTATGATCGTGAAATTATTTTGGATTAGAGAACAAATTGTTCCTTATAATTTCCAGCTAATCGTTATAGTTGCTTATCTTTTGTGGGACGGCTTCACAAAAATGCGACGCGACGGTGATTTATAAGTTGTTTTTTGTGTGGCGTCATTAGAAATAATATTTTTTGTTTGTTTGGCATCTCCACCATCGATTTTAAGAAAGAACACAAATGTTTTCTTTGACGCCTACGCACTATCTTCTCCTGGAAGAGCCCACGACATATTAAATATTCATAGGGAAAGTTAGTTGGGCACATAGGAAGTTAATGAGCAGTATACTCAATGTATTGCTGTGCCAGATGACCTACAGCTGTGTAAGAGCTGAATATCATCATTATAGTGGCTTTAATACGATGTCTCTCATAAGCATTGCAGATATCACCTGAAAAGAAAGCTTTCACTGGCAACGCCCGCCAATTTGTTTTGCTGCTGTTATTGCAATAAATGTATTCTTTAATCATTTTTTATCCATGGAAAACTATATTTATATCAAAGGGAATATTTTTCCGTCCTCAAAAGTGCACTTGGCTGCAGGGATTCAAAAAGATAATTAAACTCATCAAAAGGTATAACTTACAGTTGAGTCAAGACAAATAAGGGCGTTTTGCGTTTAACTAGGAAAAAAATTATACCAGTAACCTCACAAACTCTTGTGGTGGGCTTAAGTGTACAGGGTTGCTTTGAAACATCTTCCCGGCTAGAGTTGAGATACAGTAGCAAAGGCATG
>VICI01000833.1:0-29483 GCA_019593645.1 Akabosia matsudoensis
AAAGACCCCAACGTAAAACAAATGTACGCGTGAAATACAGAAAGACGTACATTGAAAGAATTGAGTAGCAGGAATAGGGAACGACCAGAAAAAATAAAAAATGAAAGTAGGAATGAGTTCAGTCGACATTCGACATGCATTTCTTACTACTACTGCAGTCTGCAGTTCTTATATGTTACCTTAAAGTTCATACATTTCGTGCCAAGATTTTGATGGATGGAAATGATAACAGTTGCGGGGTACATTTAAAATCTAATTTCTTATATTCCAGGCATCGCTGCTACAAGTATGAATTGAGCACGAGAAAGTATTACTTTTAGTCAGCTCTGTATTCGAAGTGAAATTTAATATGCTGACCAATTGTGTAGTAGTATGTATTTTAGGTATACGTTCGCCAAAGCGTGTTTGATCAAAATCGTGCGCGCGGATGCCGCCATTAGTTCTACTCAAGAAAACGCCACGATTCAACAAAAAAAGGCATGAGATTTGGCACCGCGGTAGTATTTCTTGAGGAAAATGGTGGTGATATTATTAAACTTAACGATAATACAACTTAAATATCCGCCTTAAGATACTTACTGGTGATATAGTCTGAGTGCGGCGGTTATGGTCCGCCCGAAGTAGTGTTCTATTTGTTTGAAGCCAAGGGTTATTCATGCTATTTACTAATTCCAGAATTCCAGTAGCGTGAGAAAACCATTTTCAGGGCAAAAACGGAAGCCGGAAGAAAACACTCTGGAGAAAAAAGAAATATAAGAATCCTTTGCATTTTTTTTTTGTGCTGCTCCCCACTTTGCAGCAAAGTTTCATGTTTTATTGTGCAAGTAAGGTAACGATTCAATACACTGCCAGGTCGAAAAGGTTTCACTTCCAGAACAAAACGTGCTCTATTCAGCGCAATTATGAATCGTTTGATTTGATACTCGATTTATTAGATAGCTTTCTAGGCTTTAATCTGGATAATTTCACTTCCTATAATGCTATACGCAGTGACCTCTGAGAAAGGTTATTCCTTAGCATTATAGGTGTTACTATTATTTGATGGAAATTGTGTGCGATGGGTGTAACTGGAATTTAATAAGACGAACAATCAAAACATACAATTTATCCACTTAACTAATATGAAGAGCGTTTTACAAAATGAAATATTCCTATAAGAGACTGGTACTTTAGAGAGTCCTATAAATTTCCCCTTCTATTTTGATTGTTTAATATTGATGCACGTCAAGGGTCAACACCTTCAAGAAAGAAATGATTTTAACCTCGTCACTCGTGGAAGTTGGAAGTAATTGTTATTATTCAGTTTTTTTCACTTTTACTTAGTATAAATATGCCTTGGCACTATGTCTACTTACGATAGTCTTCCACTTCAAACTTACAATTTAGAGAGGAAGTATTGGGTTTGATGAAATACTAGTAAAGAGGTAAGCGCGTCTAGCCTAGCCTACATCCGTTTCTTCATGTGTGCAGATATTCCACTTCCACGATCATATCGCATTTCATTTCTGTTTTTTTTTCTTTTGCTGTCCACTTTCTTTTTATGGTGTGTTTGATTTGATGGATGTTTGCTGAAAATATGCAAAAAAATATATATTACTATATTATTCCACACTCATTTTCATTAATATAGTGTAATATACCCTGTGATTGAGATACACACGAATTTTTGTAATTTTCCTTATATACTTTTGTAGTATTGCATACTTTTATAAAAATTTTCCGGATCGATAAATGAAATGATACGGCTATTTGATTACATTTGCAGCGCACAACTTTCGTTTTTTTTCTTTCTTCCTGGAGTGCAATTTTGATGGAGCATTTTTATTGAACCTAAGAAGGGCACCTTCCATATGGCGTGCCAGTGGAACCTTAACAAGTCATGAAAATTGCCTCATATGTGCTTTAGCAAATAAAAAAAGTTACTTTTGCAGCTAGCATTCTGTGATTTTACCGCTGTGACGGGAATTCAAGTTTGAGGAAGGAAGGAAGTTGGAAGTAAAGCTAAAAATCCAAAGTCTCCATATATTACACGACCGGACTCGGACAAATTAGAGTACTAGTATGTACTTTGGTAGTGTAAATTTTGACCTTATCGTCAGGAAAAAAAATTTGCCAAGTGATATATGCCCTTCAAAGAAATTGCAACTCGTGTAAACTTTGTATGATTTTTTTCCGCCAATTTCTTACTGATTGATGTGATTGACTGAAAAGTAACAGGATGTAAAAGTGGGAAAGGAAAAAATTTCTCCGGCTGAAATAAATTGACGCCCAGTATTCTTTCACATGAAGAGAACTAGTTAGAAATCATGCGTCTCAACTGCTTGTATTTTTTTTCTTAGATATTGTTATTACATCGGATCGGGGACCATTTGCTCCATACTAGTATTGCATATTAGGGATTTGAACAGATTTTACAAATTCAGATATTTTTATTTACTAGCAAGAGAATCTCATCACCCTACATTCACGCTTAATGTTAAGCTCAATGATTTTCTGAAAGAAAAACTCATTTTTTGAGATAAACGCATCATGCCACATTTTTACTTTGGTGACATTTTTATTATTTTAACGTAAACGACATGCGAGTCGTTAGTGAGTAACCTAAAACGGTATCTCAACTTTGTTTTTTTCTCTTAGAAGATGAGATAAGCTGAAGAGCACGGAAGTGGATTTTTTTATGTACTGAGTTTTCACGGACATATACATTAGGTATAAAGTTTTTGTGAATGTACATAATTTTTACATTCTTTCGCAGACTCATCTTTAAAGGCCAATGAATGGTTTGAAAATTGAAGTTTCATATTGTACTACGTATTCTTTTTCTGTTCTGAAAAGTATTCGTTAAAGATACAAATGCATGTAAATATGAAGTCCGTGTACACATTGCTGTTGATTATATGCTTCGGCACGAGTGCATTAACAAGTCGTCAGTGTAAAAACGCCTGCTTCCAAAAGAGCAAACTAACTGTAACAATGCCTTTTATAGGCATTACCAGAATTTAAATTAATTTTCATATGTTGTGTGTGTACATTATGAAGCCATATGTTCCTCGTATGGTTCAGTTTGGGGAACAAAACTTGAGTTCTGTCCCAAAAAACAACCATTCCTTAAGATTTTTTTGTCCAACAAAATGAAGATATGTGCTTAATATATCTGTCTTTTTATCTTTGTACGTCTTGTTTGTTTTCATCTGTTGAACACAAGGAGTTTCACGTTGTACAATTTTTTGAGAAACCTTTCGTCATTCATGTGACTTGTAGTGCACTCCAGAGTTGGGCTCACTTGCAATCGCTGTTGTGGATAAGATCGTTGTTTTACTTTTATTAGTACTGTGGTGAAATAATAATGAAAGCATTTTCCGCCCTGAATGATGTCATCTGCATAATATTATCATACGAATAATGTATTTGTAATATGAACTTTACCTTTTCAATGTTTTCACATTTTTTTGAATGCAGAGAATGCAATCACCATGGTATTATGTCATTTTCGGGTGTTGGAAACTGTAAACTATGTATATAATCTTGCCCAAAAATGCATATTGGGGTTTCCATTCCCCATTTGACCAGAGATGTGTGAAATAGCACATCTCTGCATTTGACAGCACAATATGCACCTTAACATATCCTTTAAACATGAAACTGGCAGCAGGACTGGAAAAATTTGTAGCTACGATACTTCGGTTGAGGAAAAAACTGTACCGTGTATCAAATCTCTAATCGGTTGTTTGGGGCTTTAAAGTTATAAATCGGTTTTTGTTTTGAAATCTCCGATTAGTAATTCAAAGTAACATCAACAACAGAATTAATCATGAAACTACAAGAGTAGTTTGTATTTCAGTCGTTGTATGTGTGTACGTTTATAAGACCGGGCCATCACAATCATAATCATTTAGCAGTTATATGTATTTCATGTCATGCAAAACTTTGAATTCAATCCTGATGCGAATCAAGCATTTATGACGACTTGTACTCAATTAACTTGATTCGCGCCTCGCTAACCCGAATTTGGACGAAGTGTATGAAACTTCCTGGAGCCTCTATATAGCTTGTTCCATAAAAAAATGTTCCTTGAGATCTTCGTAAAGCCCAACATTACTTCTGCCTTATTGTGGAATTCGAAAAAACTCTGTGTCTTTCTGATTCTCATTGTTCTTTAACACTGCTTATTTGTCCTGACTTTTCCCCCATCTTATTTGTGTGAAGGGAGGGTGTTCATAGGTTGATTGCAGTCCGGTACACAGTAAATCGCCCAGGCTGGTGCTCGTGTAGCGAGACGGTGGTGATTGACATTCCCAAAGAAGAAGAAAGACTTGACAAGTAATATGTATAACGATGAAAAGACGATAGTAGCGAGCAAAACAGAGAAACGGGAAAACAATATAATGTTGAATGAACTTCAATGGCCTTCTCTCGTTGAAGAAAACCGACACGGATATCGTAGGGACATGGAGAATCTGCCACAAAAGCTTAAGCTCCTTAATAATGCATTGAGGTGTCATTCATTCATGATTCATAAACAGTCTCAAACTCTCATGGAACACCATGTATATGATATGTGAGTTTTCCCCGTCATAGATACCGAGATCAATTTTTTTCCTTGGCTGTTAGTTTCATACCATCATATCTGGCTTCAAGACATGTGACTGGTCTAAAGTACAAACGCGAGTCGCTTGAATAATTGCAGCGGTGGTGTTGGTAGAGAAAACTTATCCATGTTTAGATGTTTCTTGTATGCATTCAAGCGTTGACATTATTGCAGACTGAGTTCCGCTCGACACGTGCATTACATGGAAAGTACGGAATACACAACATTTCATTTGGACCTGTCTAGAACGCAAGCTGTCCACATCCTACTAATTCAAATAGAACTTGCTTCACTGTTCATTTTATAGGAAGGCGCAGTTTTCCCGCTTTGAACCAACCAACTCGCAATGCAATTCTATTAAGGTGCGATTGCAATAATCCTGCTGACATTTCTTCCTAATTCCGTACATGGAGTGTGTTGCTCTATACTTTATGATGCGATTGAATTTTTCATAACCAATTTACAAGTAATAAATTACTTTCATCAATTAGAGGAAAGCAATCAGTAATCAATAACTACGTTATTGACGCCTGATGAATAATTATTAAGACATTACTCGGATGGTATTTAGGACTATCGCAAAATAAAATTTAATATTTCCATCTTGGTTCAATCTTTGCTTACTAAAAGTATGAAAGCCTTTCTTGATCATTACACACATTGGTCATCACTATAACTACAAAACGAAGAAAGCAATAATAGAAGCCCTCTACCTTGATAGGTACGTCCAAATAATGAATGATTATGTAGGTTGGCTACAATGCACATGAAGACGGCCGACCATCCGGCTATAATTGAAGGCAGGGAGTGTCTTTTCTTTCATGCTAAGTCCCAGTCAATGGGAACTTTACATAGTATGTAGATCCGTAGAATTATGGTAAATAATAAAGTGTCTCGCTTAAAAAGGTAGGTTGTACCGTACATGATTTCAGGTGTCGCAACCATTATGTCATGCACTTAGCCCTACTGATTGCGTGTCACATACAGGATAATTTCACTAAAAGAACACAACAACACATCATCATCATCGTTATGATGGCTCATGGCAGGCCGGTTGGTATGTCGTTCATTACCCTAATATGACTTAAAACATGCATATGATATGGAACCAAATTGTTATATCGTTCAATCAATGGATTGAATTTGGAAACCTTCTCTTTATTATTTATGATTGCATCAATTATTGTACAAAGGCCTCGTTTAGTATTGAACTCACGAATACTTTTCAAACATTATTAAACACTGTGGTCACAGGTAATTTTCATATCCAGAATGAAAACAAAATCTGCTTGGATATATGTTTGTCTGCATATCTGGTATAAACAAGATACCCTATACTACGTAGTCATTTTACTACACCTTTACTGAAGAAGAGGAATAAGGACAAGGACTATAAAAAACATTTTGTCGCCATGCCAAGGATCACAAGACAACAACAAAGTTTCACGCGTAGGACCTAAGTGATCGCTTTTACCGCGATAAATTCTAAAAATGAACGAAACAAGACTCTCTCTCTACTTAGTTGGTGGTGTTAAATAAAGTCGAAATTTTGGGAGCACGCTGCAATTCGTGAAACATTCTTATAGCACCAAGAATGATCGCCCGCTCGTGATGAAGGAGTACAATGAATTGTCTCTATAAAAAATACTATGTAGGTATTCTTATAAATCGTGTTGTTTGTTGAATGAAACAATGAACGTGATTCTCCTCTGTCACTGTCAGGTTTCCACGCTAAATCCTTTCCCAGTTTTAATAGGTATGGATTAACACTTTGAAATACGTGAATATTTGGATTTGTTAAACGCTGAAAGTTTACGGTATGGTTACAAATGAAATTTACGGTAAAAAATGGTTACTAGTGTGGAGTATTATGAATATACGCAGCTTTTGAATCCGCGACGACAAACCTCCATAGAACATGATGCAGCCCTGTTCATGATGTTTGACAAAAATAGCCGACGGAACGAAGCTAAGATAGGGTCCATAGTCCATACCTTGGTTGAACAAATAAGTGATGTCAATTTATAAGGTGTTTTTCGTATGCTTGCTTTATTATGGTTGATTGCTTTGTATTTGCGCGCTGCAAAGACGTTGTCCTGATGTCAGTTTATCCCATGCGTTTTAAGATCAATGAAAATGAGCAGTGCAAATTCTATCGGACAGCAGAGAAGACAAAGCGATTGCCTGTCTCTATTTTTTGGAACAACACACAAACCTCATCATTGTCTGTTGGGTGATTGAGACAAAAAAGTTATTATCGACTATAACGATTTGTTTGTAAAATAATAGCTATGCCTTCAAAATGTGTCTCAGTAGATTAGATAAACGTGTGTCGTGTGTCTGATTGAAATATTTATAATTTTCATATTTCATTCACTTTTATGCTCCCCTTGTGGCTTATTTTCTAACTTCTACACGATCAGGCAGCACCCCTTTTACAGTCACGTTTAGAAAATCCTTGGTTTCAACTGGAAGTCAATTCTGCGAAGCACCTCGTTTAGCTATACCGACAGCAAATCTCAAAACAGTTTACTGACAAATGAATAAAACTTTCATACATGTGTAGCTAACAAGAATTTGATATGATATGGGATTCCAAGGTGATGGTGATAAAAATCGGGGACACGTATATTGAACCAGTGGTTAGATTCTTCCTTTTATATTATGCATGCAAATACCCAGTTCATTATCCAATTTTTGCGGGCAAAATTCGTTTGTTGTTTTTTAGCCTATGTCAACGGCTAAGTTGGTGCCAAATATAAATCATGAAATCCTCTTGTTCTATTATAATATTGTTTGACAAGTCATTACAATTGATTGATGGTCCTTTGGAAACCGGTATGTTGTCGCATGCGGTCACCATCGCTTTGCAGATCATAATTTTATGAGTGATTATTGAACGACCTTCGTTTTTTTTCTCCTTTTTCTCCAGTAAAAGCCGATAATGATGTATTGTTTGCCATATAAGCTTGGTTAATTGAATTTCCACGATTTATATTCACTTCCATTGCTTGATTGTATTGATTGGATAGTCAAAAACAGACAGTTAGACCATTATCCGTAATCATGTGTCATGTGTAAGCTTGTAGCAATGACAAAGCCATATTTTACATGAACATTGCGGTGTCTAAACGCATTAGGTAAATGAAGAATTGCTATATGCACTTAGGAACTTTTTTTTTTTTTTTTTTTTGAGAAACGTGCTATAATATCAAATGGCACGCCAATTATCTAGGAAGTCATATTCCTTCAAAAATCATTTATAAAACCCTATTTCGGGGTAATCGTTTTCACCTACTTATAAGTCATTTTTGTTGCAGTGCACCTATACACCTCCTACCCAGTCAGTTGCACTTGTGACTTGGTTTCTCAAGCGCAAATTCAGCATTATACGGTCCCTGTCGTAAACATTTTATGTTGCGGTCCAGTCCTTTTAGGAGCCCTGTATCCATTTAAGATACAGGGAAAAAGAAAACCGCATAAAACAATCTGTGACAGTGTGTATGTTGTGTGCGCAAGTTTTTGCCTACTTTCCATCGTATTACATACAAAAATCGTGTGATAAGAACATAATACATTTAAACGAAACACGATTGACACATGTTGTCCTGATCATACCAGCTGAACACCTGAATTTTCAGTCTAACTTAAGCAATGGATGATTATAAGTGCCATATGTTCTTACTCTTTAACTAGTATACGCATAAACGCTCAACTGGAACCAGTTTTCACTGGCCCTGTACTTGCAAAGATAAAGATAAGTATTTCTTCTCAACGAAGCTGATGTAAAATAACGAAGTGCTCATCTTTGCGCCCATGTGGCACGGGTCTACTTTGAGACAACATTTGGTTTATAGAGAAACACTGGTTTCCCCGCCATAGTGGCTTAACATCAAGATGCATCTGCATCTTACTCCAAAGGATAATTATTCTTCACCGTTGTTCAACCTTTTTATGATCTGATCACTGATCATATTACATTTACCCAAGAACATCGTAAAGAGGGAACTACATACCTGGTTTCATTCGTACTCCGCTTTTTGTTTTCCTCAAGGCAAGGTTTAAATCGACGCCTGATATAATGAATGACATCTTCAAATTATCTAAGTTAGCTGCGGCCATTTTTTTCTCGCGTGCACACCTATAGGAGACTTTAATGGGCCTTATATATACAAGGAAGTGCTATGTTGAGTCTCTTGATATTCCTATGACGGAGACAGTGTTTGTTAGACAATGGCCATTACTATTTGTGTAAAATAAAAGTGTTGTGAAATCATTGAACGAAATTCGTGAAAAAGCAAACAATTGTCTCTAGAATGTCCCCATCTTTGATTTGTCGAGATGGTGGTGGTAAGTATTCCTATATTATATTGTTTGGATGTTCGTTTAGAACTTCTTGAGTTTGACTACAGTACACTTCTTGTAGGAAATAATGTGGTATATGGTTTAAATTAAATAGGTTTTATTTTAAATAGTTGTTTTTTGCCTTCTCATAGCTTCTATTTTAATGGGCCCAATAATCGTCTCCTTTTTACAGCCAGAATGGTTATGTTGGCGGGGAGAGGGGATTTTTTGTAGAATTTGACTTGGTTTTTTCATGACAAGTATGCTCGTGTTTTGTGTATCTTCTTTCAAAATATTCACGCGTTTGCCCTTCGTTCCCCTTTTTTTCTTGCCTGATGGTGTGCTGCTAGAGTAGGTTTTGTGTGCTGCTAATAATTAGGCAGGTGCTCATCTGTCAATTCCCAGGTGGCTTTTCTCGATAGCTGTAGTGGTTTTGAGACGAGATCTAGAAGGGCGCATTCTTTAGCTCGCTTCTTCATTTTGAGTTGCACAAGGTAGTCCAAAGACGAAGGGTTGCACATGCTAGTCCGGCGAATATCAAGGTGATTGAGGTTACTTAGAGAACCCTTTGAAAGCTTTTTACTGCTCTAATTTCCAGAAAAGAAACTATCACATGCTACCATCAACCATGGTAACGATTTGTTCCATTTTTTGCATTTTGTAATGTAAATGCAGCGATAACCGACTGTGTATACGAGACGAACGTCATTTCATAAACTACGAATCTTGCAGGTACATATTTCAACATCTTCTATCGCTTTAAAACTCAATAATTTAAAGCCTTCCGCGGAGCATTTATTCGTACGTAGCACACATTTCTCGATTCATGATTTTGGATTATTTGTGCTTCTGCATGATTTTGAGGGAAATGAGTTGGTAGGAAGAAACAAAATGGTAGAAGCCCAGCACAATCCACATGGGAAATGAGAATATTGACGACAGTGTACACGATGTATGAGTTTTAAAAGCCGCACTATCGCATTCTTGTTTCCAAATTTAAGGAAGTTTACTCTAACTTGTGGCCATGCCATGTGTGAAGTTGCTTGAATCCTTTATAAAGTTGTTGCCTGTTTTGTGCTTGATTCTCTTGTGGAGATGCACGTATCTAACTTAAAGAGTTGTATGCAAGCCAGAGTTGTTGGAAGCGTTGAAGATGCATTATGCAGCAAACATCACATGAGTAGTCGGAATTAGTGTACAGCTGTTGCAGATCCACTTAAAATACGTTTAAAGGATGCGTAAAGGTTTTTTTGTGTATCAGCCAAAATATCCTAATTCCGTCCCAATGCGTTCTTCAAAAAAATCGAAAAAAAATATTGTATTTCATAAAAACAATGAATTGGATTTCGGGTCACGAGCCGAGTCAGTTACAACCTACCCGATTGATGAACCTTCTAAGGAACATTAATAAGCTATTACAATATAAAGTTATGGCACAGTAGCATTGACAGAATTCTTTTTACTGTTATGTGTGTGATACTGTTGCTACAATACCAATATATCACAAAAATTACTTCCTGCATTGAAGTAAATAATGACAAATTTACGAAAAGAAATCATAGGAAATCTAGGTTGCTGGAATAGACAAATTTCAGAATTCATATTGATGAACTTTTGTAGAGATGTTTAGGGAGAGACAAGCTCATGCATTGACATAAAACTACCTATTAATGAAACGACAATTACAAATTACAACATTATGCTTATATAAAGGACTATTGAAGATGTTTTCCTACATAATTCGCTTATCTCTCATTTTTTTGAATGAGCTAGCGCCATGCTAGAGAGCAATTATCGTTAAAGAGGTTGTTGTAGGACAACTTTCCTCCATTGAGATTATTAAGATAGCGAGACGTCACGTAAACCTCTCTTACTGAATGCCAATAGAATCTTCAACTCGAGTCATTACTGAGTGCGTATCGTATTCTGTATAGTCCGATGGTTATAAACTGTATTTAGAGTTTAAAGGTGTTAGAATTGTTGCAAATAGCTGTATACGATTTGCACTTCAGTGTCTTTCTGCAAACTGCATGGATGCATGAGGTATAACTTCAAAAACGACAATGTGAACGTGTCAATCTTCATCTGAATAGGCTGTCTGTCGCTTATAAACACAATCGTATTTCTCATGATCCGCATAACATAACTATTGTAGTTAATTGTAGCAAAAGTTCTGCAAGGCATTACGACGAGAGTGGGGTATAAAAGAAGCAATAGTAGTGATAGTGGTACGTTATGTTGTCAACGAGAATTTCGTATCTATCGCACCGGTAACATGAGCAGGCGAGGTAAAAAAATGAATTGAATCCTCCATATTGCGGTAAATCCACAGACAATCCCTGAAACCATTTTCTGACCATAAAACATGCGAGTATCAGGACATTTTTCTATAAGTTATCGGCTACTTTTCCGACAGTATGATATTCATTCTTGAAAACTTGAATAAATGAAAATGAAGCCCGTCCGTAGTGTTAACATTTTTCATGGAGAATTTCTGCGGTACATAGAGGTATATAATAAAAGTAACATACATTAATACTAAACTCTTAAATTATTTGCCGTAAACTAGTCAAGTTTTTCAACTTGAAACAAACGGGACTATATTTAACAACTGCCTAACCAAAACGAAGCCTTTGAGTTCAATTTGTCACGTGTACAGAAAGTCCGATGTATGTAACCGGCAAAGCTCAGTTACTGGAATGCATTTTTGTCTTGTTATCGTGGACGAATCCCCGATTTAGTATGTGTTGTAATGGACGCGAATGATTTTGGTGTAAAATGTATATAAAGTAAAAGTTTAAAAGACTCCTATCAAAAGATTATCAATCAAAGGCAAAATAAAATTGAAATATAATTGGCCAGACCGGAATGAAATGATCAAAATTACGAGCAACACCGACATAGACGCGAATCTTCAGTGTGAAAATCAAAGTCTCTCAGATAGATTCCATCTCTGAAATTTACCTGTAAACTTGCCTTGCTTTGCACTTCTACGCAATTACAAGGATTTGGAATAGTGTGACTTAGGATGTACTTAATATTTTGCCCCTTTCCAAGCATGTGCCATGTGCACCGGTGACAGCTGTGCCCAAGTCCCAAAGGGTGCTCCTACTTCGCACTAACAATGATTAACATGTTTGGTCAAGGAATCGGTTTACAATTTTGAGTTGTCATGAGGCTTACTGAAAGCTTCGTAAAGCATTTAAGCGTCGGCATGTTTGTCAAGTGATCCTTCTAAAACATATAACAGCCTATTGCCACTCCAAAAGATAAACTACATTTTGCTACGTTTTCTATTATTTTGTACCATCTCTTATAACATTCAGTAAAGGAAATAGGACAAACGTATTTGACCAGTGGGATCATGTTTCGATTATTCTGCCTCTAGCCCTGAAAACTTTTCCTGCTGCTCCAGATTTGTCTTCCTTCCGCAAAATGAAACAAGAGGGCTTAAACTCATCTTTGGCTGTGTACACAAAAGGGAGTTAGAATTTTCTTCTGCCCATTTTATACACTCAGAGCGAACAGTTAGGTCCAATAACAATATTAGGATAATTGGTGGCAACGGAAGTTCACTTCGGTCTGCTTCAGCTGGACACAATTCTGTGCGCAGTTAAGCACACACGACATCCAATTGGTAAATGTATAAACAAATGGTTGGAAAAGTGGACCAAGTGGTCAGCACCCGTGCTGGGGGAACACGTGCCGAAATGGCTACGGTGCGGTGAAATGTTACTACAGGCCAGTAAGGCATATTGTACATGTGCACATTACTGCTGCTTTTGGGGTCTGAAATTTGGACTTATGTGTAACTGTCTTCCGTCATGGTCAAGATGTGTATTTAGGCTGTTTGGAGATTGGCTTGTAAACGTCCATAAAAATGAAAGCGATCACAGATTTTTCATGAAAGTGTGTCATTTGCTAGAATAAATTAAAAGACACCAAATGGTGTTTTAAATGGTATTTTCACCCACACCATTTCCATTGTGCTTATTTCCCAAAAGACTCCCTTTAACATTCCCCACAATGGTTACTCCGGCAAGAATGATCATATTTCTGCACGGGAAGTGTTTATATTTCATAAATGGATGTTTGAACATAAAATTAATGACAGATGTATCGATACTAATGAGATTTTTGTTTCTTTTCTAGATGCGTGTTCGAGTCGATCAACGCCAAAACCTCGGCCACCCAGTCCTACACTGCGACCAAATATCACTATACAGACCTACACATGTCCTCCAGAATATGATGCTCACTACTGTTTGAACGGTGCTACCTGCTTTACAGTTAAAATTGGGGAATCAATTCTATACAATTGCGAGTAAGTGTAATTTTCCACTTAGATTATAATAACGATATTGGCTATTAGGTACGGGAATTAAAGGCGAAATATTACTATCCATGAGTCAACGTTTGTTTTACAAAAGAAAAGGGTCGTGCATAAGGCACGAAGTACTTTAGTCAGTAAGATTTCACCTTAGACCTTTAGTTTAAGAAATAAAAACAACATCAATCTTGCACGAATAGTACTTTTGAATCTGACTGTTCGATGTCTAAAAACATCCCACACCGTCTGAAAATCAAAATGCATCTTGTAAAGATGCCAACATTACACTTGTCACTTGCACAGCAACGTTAATGAAGCCTGTATGCACAACGATTTCAAAACTGAGAGTACGTTTTAGTAAACAAACCAGTGCATTGTTTTGTGTATGAGTGCTATAAACAAATTTATACCGCTTTATGCGAACGCATAAAAAGTCTGTTTGTCGATTATTTTAAATAGTTTATACAGTACTGACAAATAAGCTCAATCTGTTGATGATGGAGGTCCCAATAGATTCCCTACGGAAGAACAGTACTTCTTTCTGATACTTTCTAACATTTTAATCTTTTCAAAGCAATCCGTGGGCTTTAGTGGATGGCTCTTCTCTGGGCCCACCTGATAGAAAGATTTTTTTTTTCATTCAGTAAAGATATTTCCTAATCCGACAAATCGTATGCGAGACATGATCTGTTCTTTGTTCCGACGTTTTGGGACCTTTACTTTACAATCTTGAATCAGTATAAAGAAGTTGCACCGACTTCATCTGCAACACAAGAAGACCCTACCCTCTACCTTTAGACCTTTTTGAATGGAAGTGATCGTATTCTTGAATGAATATCAATGAACGTCATTGTTGTTCGTTTGTGAATGAATCACGGACATTCTTTCTTTGGATAGGTGCTTCATATTGATCTTCAGTCTAGTATTTATTTACCAAGAAAATTGTAAATATACGATTTGTTAAAGAAAATATGTTTTGCTTTGATTTTGAGTAAGGAATTAGTGTTTGGAAGAGGCTTATACGGTGACATTTCAGTCAATGTGACAAAGAAAGATTAAGGGTGCAGGCTGATGATTTCATAGTTCGTAATCTTTACTATTTTTTTCTCTTCCAGGAACACATTTTTGGGTGAAAGATCAGATAGACTGTATTGTAATTTTATTTTTTTGAGAACATTTTCTCAAGGGGCAACGGATTAGCTTGGATTAAATTTAATCTGTATAGACGTAATGAGGACAGGAATTTTACCATCTTGTAGTAAAATCTCCGGGTTTTGTTTGCATAGATCTTAGTAAGGCTTACTATTTATTGCTAATTTATGATGGGGAACTATTACTCGCTTTAATAAGATAAGTGTCAGTTAGTTATTTTAATCTTTACATAGGTATACACGTATACCCACATTGTTTTCCTATGTACTTAACTCGCTTTCCCACTGATTTATCTATTTACGACTTCCAGTTTCATAATAACTTGAAAGGAATTATTGAGTGTTTGGCGGCATTTCTCTTTTCATGTATTAAGATTCCAAAAAAGCTGTATTGGAAAAATATTTTCTTGGTAGACTATGTTTCTTGAGGTTCCATTATTATTTGAATACAGTAAATAACTCTTTGTGGAATTAATTAACGCATTGTTTTCTAGTCTAAAAGTAATATCATACCTGATACAATCTCCGATCATTTTCTACCGAAAATGAGATTTTTTGGATGAAAGTGGGTGGGAACTACCTTTCAGCTCTACATTATATATGGCTATTTTCTTTAACCTTAAATTGTACAGATAATATGAATTCCTCGTAGGGGTTTTCGCTCATTTGTAATCGGTTATAAATATATTCTTCTGTTTTTTTGGTTCACAGGTGTGCTGAGGGTTACATGGGCCAGAGGTGCGAATTTAAAGACTTGGACGGTTCCTATCTACGTAAGTTATTTAAATACTTCTATTTTCTAATAGAACTGTAATGATGATACGAAATGCTCATTGAAATATTGCATGTATTTTTTGTCGTTTTGCGAGTGCTTGAAAATACTTATATTGTTGATACAGTTAATCACTCCAACCAAATGTGAAATATGTATGGAAAACGTTTTCGCGTCAATAGATATTAGATACGCACGACTTGAATGATTTGGTTGAGGTTTGAAAGAAACAATTCATGTCTTTTTGTAATTTTTGTGCTTCTTCAATGCAGTTCCGATTCAACTATGAAGGTCCCTTTCAAATCTTTAATAGTAGGGGAGTAAATATTCTTTACGCAGGGACAAAAACATTCTTTTTTTTCTGGCGAAGTCAAAAGTATTCATCGTGTGAAGATTTTGTATGTGTGTTGTGCACACAATCCAACACTGGTATATATGATGTTATTATGTGCCCAGCACTGCGTTTAAGGGATTAAAAATGTGTATTGTGATGATGTTTGTAATGTGGCTTTTTACAATTTGTTTACTTTCTTTCATATTTTTGTAGCGTCAAAACAACGGGCTATGCTTGAACAGGCAGGTCTGACGTCTGGTGCGGCAATTATCGTTGTTATCGTCGTGATCGTGTGTTTCTACCTGTATGTTCGTTCCAGGAGAAAATTCGAAATAAGGTATGCAACTCGTTACAATCCTTACACCGCTCTCTAGTCCAATAATACTTGACGAACACACACACCTGAGCATGATGTATTGTTGTAGTTACATTGGAAGGGTTTTCGACGCATGACATAAAAACTCTAAAATCATTGTCGGAAAGATGATGACTTTCGTTCTGGTTGAAAAACGTAAGGAACATGACAAGCGACAAAAGTTTGAGAAAAAAAAAATTCAGATGCTTGTTATTTAGTGGCAAACCGTCTCAAATGCCGACACTCTCCTGCTCTCGCAGATGAATCAAAAACGTATCGTGCTCATTTCAAAGTAATAACGATTTTTACCTCGTCTTTACAGTCTATACAGTGAGCTGAGAAACAGTCAATCACGTTCAAGAAAGTAAGATAAATAGAAACGGATTATGGCCATAAAAATTCTTGTTACAGGAAAGCATCATGATGTTCAAAGAAAAGTCTTACATTTTTGTAAGAGAATTCCAGAGACTAGGTACCTTCATTTTCTTAGTGTGGTTTTTAAACAAACTTTGTTAGCACTATTTAAAAATAAAAATAAAACTTTCATGAGCTTTTCCTGGTATTTTTAAAAATCATCGATGGCAGTTCGCAAACGGTTATTGGGCGTAATATATGAGTGGATAAACACATAATCCAGTCCCTAAAATAACAATCCCACGTATAAACGAAAAAATATATATGGTTTAGATTTCACCGTGTGGTGTAAAAAATACATAATGCGGCATATATTAAGCAGTGAAAACATTACATTAAAAAAATATTTAGTTTCGGGATTTATGAAATGATCCAGTCCAAGCTGGTATTAATTTTTTTTTAAATTTCTGGCTTGCTTGCAGTCAAAGGCTCACCAGAGATGTGCCGGATGGAATGGAGTACATTGGATACGAAAATGAGAGAAGGCCATTCAGTGGATACTACTACACTCAAAGTAGAATGCATAACCCTTTGAGTCACCAGGCGTTTCATAGTCCAACAAACGACACGACAATCTCTTCCTACTTCCAGCCTTACGAGGAAAAGGAAAAGCAGCAGCACCCATTTCCTGTACGCATTAAAATAACTAATTAACTTGAAATGAATGAATCGCCAAATGTGTGAGACTAAAATTTACGGTTTGCCGTTTCCAGATATGTGTAAATAATACTCCGCCAAATCATCACTGCGAGGGGGAAGACTTTTCGCCCCAGTGTAAACCGTTGGTAGCTCCGACCAACCATCAGAATACACAGGAACATTGTCCGCATTTTAAGTAAACTGATGAACCTTTGTGAAACGAGCCTTCTAGTGAATCAACCAAGAAATGGGACTACCTGTTAGAGCACGCCATCTCCTGGCATCGGGGACGCCACACACAACTTGAACCGAAAGAAATTTTTACATCCTCACAAAATGTATCAGCCCACCTACAGCCTCCTCGTCAATGAACCTTTGAGTTCCAGAGTCGACCTAATAAACTTAAGAAAACGTAAAGCTGGAACTTATAAATTTAAATTATAAACAAGTCGATTGGCAGAGTAGAAAAGCTCTCACGTTTAAATAGTATTTAAGTCAATTTTCGATGAATCATGTTTTCTTCTCCAAGAGTAGGCTGGCCCTACAATTCAAAGATATTTGTGGTATCACGATCATCCTAGAATGGAGTCGGTAATTTTCTACACGTAACTGCAGGCAGCATTTCTATTTCAAGATACTAGGATGTAGTCGTGGAAAGTTTGACAAACATTTTAAAGACACTTTGAATTCGCACACAGACATCGTTCGTCATTTCAAACGCTCGTTCAGGCGACTTCAACTGTTCAGCTAACTATACTTGATACTATTTCTTAATAGGAGCTGTTATAATAAGTACCATAACCAGACCTAATAATTTGGACCTAACGCAGATACGTTAGCATGTAAGTTTCAGTTTTGCCATAACACATATAGTGCTGTATGCGCGTGCCTCTTTTGACTGCCATGTTCGGATATAGCTAGTTCATTCTGCTCTACAATCGCTATTCATGAGACGGAAATTGATATTTCAAATGCGCATGTGTAGTAATTTCTAGATTTGAATGATTTCATATTTCCGTTAAACGCGCATAAACTCGTTTTCGTTTTATTTCCTAAACATTTCGTTTTGTAGGATATTAAAGACGAAAACTATCGAGTGATTTACATTCACAACTGCAATGATTAAAACTGGTCTGAAATGCAATGATTGCATTCCTGTTCACCGGACGATGAGACAGGAAAAGTTCCTTACTGCTGAGACTTTCACTCTGTACTTAACTTGAAATAGAGATATCGTACTGTGCATTTTTATTTTTACGATGTGGCCGTCCAGACAAAGTATCCGTTTCATGCTACATATACATATATTAATTTTCGATATTCAACTCACTCTGCCCCGACGTCTTATTATTTTTTCTGATCTTAAATGAGTTTTCTTAGTATCTCTGTTACTTTACTTAATTGTAGAATTATATCTACTGATATGCTAAACGAAATATTCTGTCTCGTATGCAAGTGCATGTTTGTGATTACTCCGGTTCTCCTAATTTTCGGTCTCGCTTTCAGCATAATATAATCCTTGACTCTTTGGGTGTTGTGGATGGACGTTTATGAGATCCAATCCGTTGGACTAACGTGAACAATGTTTGGAAAGAAACAGGACATTATGTGCATGTGCAAAGTTGTGATTTTGCGTAATACATATAGGGATAAATTAAAATGTAGCCATAATTTTGTAATACACTAAGAAACCTAGAAATGGCATGAACAACCAAGGAACAGCTAAAAACCAAATACTGTGTAGAAAGAATTCAATTAGCTACGAGTAAGTTTCCGAAAAGACTCCACTAGGATGTAAAGGATATATACATAATGTACTTAAGGTCACAGTAAAATGGAGTGTAATCAATTTGAATGGTGATGATTCAGCTTCAAGCTGATATCAATAATTTTTGAAATAGTTTTTTTATGCTACCTCAAGGAAAGAAAAAAGGTGCAATCTTCACAACATTGTTCTTCCTCTATTTAGCTGTATTTGGGTGTGAGCAAGTGCACGCTCAGGATATTTGTTACCGCGCGCGCAGTGTGTAAAATTTTCCAACTTGGTAGCAGAAAAGTTTTTCTAGTCTATAGATTAAGGATAATTACTTTTTTTTGTTCATACAACGAAAAAAATGCATGTTCATTCTACAAAGAGAGGCTGTATCTATTTTAACCAATGAGTTGCCTATTGCTCTAGCTATAATGCGATTGTAATTGGATACATTTATTGGTACTGATTTTTAATGGTTCGCATTTGCAACAACAAATCCCAAGTTGCAATTTTCATTTTACATACGTATATGTGTCTTGCATTCTGTTCATTGACTTGTGCTCTTGTGTAGTACACACAAAACAAACGGTCACGTTCGTGAGAATCAAGATGTCACATTAATGAACGAAACGGGTTTCAATGTTATTTTTAGTTCCTCAAGTGAAATGTCACTCACAACACTAATCGACTTTTAATTACTTTTCATTCCAATCATCACTCGGGTCACACACACACACATTTAGACTTTAGTATAAGCTGGTAACGTGTATTTTTTGCAAGCGACGAGCCCATTTTTAGCATATTAGCTGGTAAATTACTTTCCATTAAGGACATATATCCAACCAGCTACCTCTCTGCTCAAAAAAGAAAAAAAAACAAGATGAAGTCCTTTTTTCCAGTTTCCTCTAAATGGTTTCAGTAAAAAAATCTTTTCTGTATTGCAAACCACGCGACTCTGCTCCAACGAGAAATATGTCAAGTTATCATATTTATAATGACGGGTACTTTTATGAAGTTCAGTTAACCAGGCTGGTTTTCGACTACTTTTTTAAATAGTTTATTTGTGTGCTATTAACATTCCGCCTCCTCTTCAAAATAATGTGCAATACAGTTTCATGAATACAAGTTCTTCTGTCAGCCTCACTTCCTGACTATTCATTCATACTTTTAGCATTTAATACCCAAAATTTTTACTAATTGCCAGGAGCAGTCCTTAAATTGAAGGTCCACCTTGTCGCACCTACCTATGAACAGTTCAGGGGAACCTGTCAAGTTTTTTACAAATTTTCCAAGCCCGGTTGAGAGTAGCCTTAAGCAAAAAAAAGGTGGCCAAAGGTGGACAGAAGTCAGGAAGGCAGGGGAAATGAACATTTCGAGCTTCCTTCGGCTTATGAATGATATGTTGCAGTACTGACTAAGATTCTGCTTTTTCTTTCTTCTCGTCTCATGGCCCAAATTGATTCAACTTGAGTTAATTTCTTGTAGGTTGGTTACTTTTAATGTACACTGACGCAAACTGCGATCATTAGGAAATAATCATGATAACGTGTACGGACACTTAACTTTATGCGTCATAAAATGCTACGAATATTGTTTCGTTCCTGAAAAGGTCAATTTTAAAGAGCCTTACCGCATTGTAAATAAGTTTTGGTTAGAACTGTAATTAAATCGTTGCACAGAGGTGTAGAAAATGACTGTAAGTTATTATGTATAAAGTGGAAGGAATATGAAAAGGCAGTAAATATACAATGTTGTACTGATTATAAAACATAGGAGTAATTTAAACATATAAGTAGGACATGTTACAATACATACCTAAGCAAAATATTCATTTATATTTGAATGGAAAAATAGTGTAAATTCCTTAATCAAACAGAAAACGAATCCTATAAACTCAAATAAAGTTGTAACTGTCGTGTACCAAAAAAAAATAACGTGACGGTGATTTTGGTTTTGAGAAACACCGATATATTGTGTAGAGAGCAAAAATAAAATCCTCCATTGCAGGAATTATATGCAACATTATTTTTTTCTTCTACCGGACTACCGGACATGTTAAAAATGAATGCATTTTCTCATCATGGTAACACTGGATTTGAAGATATTTCATGTAAAGAACGGCACGGATTGAAATTTTGTGCCAAACTGTTGAGCCCAGAGACTTGATATATTATTCCTCCAAGGTTGAGCCGGTTGAGCCCATAGAAAAATTCATATCCAAAACCATTTTTGTCATTATTGCTTGCAACTGTTTCGGAGAAAACCAAGAGAAAACCGGAAGTCACACTTTTAACACAATGGAACGTGTACATCAAGGACATGAACACCTAATTTTTGACGCCCCAAGCTCGGAAATCGCGAGGATAATGCAATGCCCAGTTTGCTATGAAACCATGCTCCCTCCCGTCATCCTTTGTAATGATGGCCACTCCGTGTGCAATTCATGTCTAAAAAATGTAGGAAACTGTCCCATTTGCAGAGGAGAGCTATCCACAGTTCGAAACCGACTAGCTGAAGACATTTTAGAAAAGTGTTCAATCGTTTGCAAGTACAGAGATGGCGGATGCACGGTCATCTTGCCCGGAAATCTTTTACCAAGTCATCAACAGACTTGCTGCAACAGGCCTATCCTCTGCCGCGAGTGTGACCGAGAAATCCCGTATAATAAATACCTAGACCACTTGCGGGACGTGGAAAAGCTCGAAACTCAACGAGCATCTGAGTGTTCGACCGGGTTCGAGATTGAGGAGGATGAATTAACTCGCCCCGGGGGTTATATAAAAAAACAATATTAATTGCATTATGGAGCACTATCGAAATCCGCTTCATTTACCTTTCATCCTCTTATCATCTTATGATCTTTAGGTGAAAGATTTTCTATTTGGGAGCCAACCTGGATCCATGCGCATGGACATGACTTTTTCTGCTTCCTGGAAACATCAAAGCAGCACTGGTGGATCTGGGTGGGCGGGTATGCAACCGAAGAAATTTGTTCCTTATTTGTATGCTCGATAACAGTGTGGAATAAAGAGAAACAAACAGAAATGAAATATGTTGGCAAGGTTCACTCCATACGGAGCAGTCCAGACCAGGTCTTTCAGACAGGAGAGTGTCTAATTCTGCTCGATGTCAACCTCAAAAATTTAATCTACAAAGGTGGGATCGATGTCTTGGTCCGTATTGATTGTGACTACGAAGCTCCTAAAACTCGGAAGGGTGTCGATGTAGAGTCCCCCATTAATCTGTTCGGGAACGACAAGTTGACTGCCACTCTTCACCAGAGAGATTTTATGGCAAGAGGAAACCGTGTTAGTCGGAATAATACGTCTCGCAACATGTCAGTTGTGACTTTGAATGACGTAGACAACTCAATGCTACACTACTCACTATCAGACGATGACGATACTGAAGCAGATTTGGATCTTAGAGATTTGTTTGCTGATCCAACACAAGTTTTAGAAACTTCTTTGAATTGATGTGTCCACTATTCCAGTTCTCGTGTAGATTTTTCTTTTCAAAATGCTTAAAATACATTTGATCTATTTCCTTTTCTCAAGTTACTGCGTTTATTTGTCACGTGATCGCGACTAGACGGGTAGAATTTCGTTTTGGAAAACTGTAAGAATCAGGGCAAAAATACTAAACTTTTAGTCCTTTAGCGTGAATTATTTGTCGTACGACATGCTCTTGGTCAGGGAAAGTGAAGTATGCGCAAAATCACTTTTAATTGATACGTCAAACAAATTTTTAAAAAAAGGAACAAATGAATCTTGTCCAAAGAGCAAGCTCGCAAGTCAGCCCTGCATAGTTAATTTATAATTTTCTTGTGCAGTCACGTTGCGGACAGGGACGTCTCCAAATTGGCAGCAACTTTACTGTTGCTAATACACTTTTTGCATACTTTTGCAATTGGTAAGCATATTAGTTTGGCTGCTTTCACCCACACCGGCCGTCTATTCAGAACAGATACACAGAATAGTTTTTAATATTCCAATATACTTATTAATTTGTTAAATCGCAACATAAACAAGTTACTTTGATTTCCGGAACGACGACAAAGATGACGGATACGCTATCCAGCTGCATGTACCGGGTTTAGGTTACCATTTAAGAAGAAACATATTCCGACTTATTAACCATCTCGATACAAACAAAAAAACGTGCGACATAGTAAAAGTTTACCCAATGTGCAGGTTTTCCTCATCTGAACTTGATGGGGGAGAAAGTGCGCGTCTTCGCATTTTAGCCCGAGATCGGCTATCACTAAACAAAATATCAACAATGTACATACCTACCGTACACTCGTTTTAAGGCGCAAGCACTTACGAATCAGTTAATTTTACTATTTTTATTAGATTTTTCCTCTTCAACTTCATTTCCGGATAAGATTGTTGCGGCCCACTCCCACTGACTTTTCCAACCATGTCTATTTCATCTTCAGATGACGCCCTGTTGATCCTTCTTTCGCAGTGTCCATTACATTTGGCCGTGTCACTATCCAAATCCTCTTCAGAGGATTCCTCCATTGCAGTTGTACCAGAGGTCGTTAAAACAGATTCTGTGTCATTCGACTCTTTTGGAGGAGGGATTTTTTGGCCAAGTCCCAGCTTATCCTCGCTGCATACCTCAGTAGCGTTGCTTAGATTAGCATTGTCGTTAGTATCCTTGACCAGGTTTATCAGTGAATCCTCAGTGGACTGCTCAATACCAACTGTAATTGATGCTGGTAATTCCTTATCGTTTTCTCCTACTTTCTTCGGATCCTTGTCATCACCGCCAGACTTCTCGGGTATCGGTATCGTTGCTTGTTCGTCTTCACCAGATTTCCTTTCCTCCTCCTCATTACCATTTACAGGATTGTTCACAGGAGCAGACGAGTCGGTCGAAGTCATTATTTGGTATTTGGTCTGGACAAAGAGTGATATCAGTATTTTTTTACGTCAAATTATATGAGTTATATGATAATGATGGCGATTTAAAAAAAACACTGTAAAATTGACGTCTTGAATCACTACGGGAATTCGGGAGTTCTTATGCTGACGCATGAAATTGAAACCGTGTCGGTGAAAACGAAGCTTCAGAAATAAAAGTAACGTTGTTGGTGTTGGTTGCTTAAACAATGCATTCAGTGTAGTAAAGGGGCAACGTAAGACACCCCGCGTAGCTTAAGCGTTTTGCGAGTTGTTTGAGTTGTTGAACGAAACAGATTTGATGTGTGTTTTTGTGTACTGTTTACTGTTTTCTTTTTATGGGTTTGGGTATGTTGGTAAGAATTTTGATTATTTTATATGCAAGCATTTTTAAAAAAGATTAGCAAACAGCTCTCGCAAAGTGGTGATTAGGTGACATATATTAAATAAGGATTATCATCCTGCGGGTGATAAGTTGTTGAAGTCTGCAACGCAGTTAACAAGTGACTAAAAATCAGCTGTTGGAATCCGGCATCTTGTCCTTGTCCTGAGTGACAAAGCGTTTCGATAAGAACTGTTGATGATGTTGATGAGCAACAGGACTTTCGTTGGTCAAATTTAATGGGAGGCAACGGTGATTAGTGTTGAGTGGTGGTTTTTATTGCAGATGGATTTGAGATAAGTGCACCAGTGAATTTTAGACTTGTCAAGGGCGTAGCTAGCTAAGGGAAACACCATGTCGATTTCGTTTCGTCGACCAAAGAAGCCTGTCCGTCCAAGGCTGGTAATGATAGGAAATGATGAAGACACTGAAGAGATGGACGATGAGACTACAGTATCTGAGTCTGTTGATAGCCCTTCACATTGTCCGGCAGTGGAGTCTGGAAATGGAAACGGAGAAAATTTGCCGCATAAGTTTAAATCTGAAAAGGCGTCTTCCGAGAAGAAAGCACCCACCCTCCTAAGTTTTGATGATGAGCTGGATGGTGATGATGGTGAAGTGTTCAAAGTTAAGAAGTCTTCAACTTCACGAAGACTAATGAAACAGAGAGATCGGGAGAAAAAGGAGTTGAAAGTTGTAGTAAAAGAAGAGAGAGCGGACGCCAGGGATGACGCAGAACAACGGGCAAAGTTTCAAATTGACGCATTTACGGCAGACATAAAGCTTACAAATTCAAATGAGGGAAGCAAGTCTCCAGTCCTCCGAATTTTAAATGGAAGAGAGGCTGAAGCCATACATATGGAATCTTCAGATGAGGAGGAAGACGAAAACCTGCGGTTTAGACGACCTACCCCTTCTGCAATCCAGGAAGAGCTGAGAAGAGTATTACAGCAAGGTCAGATTCCGGACGCAAAACTAATTCATGAAGCCAGGAAACGGAAGCAAATGGCCAGACAGCAAGGCGGTTCTGAGTATATACCAGTTGATAATGTGTCCAGGTACGTCATGACTCCTACACTAAATGTATTGTGGATTTCGGCAGTTGTACAACAACATTGTTTTGTAAACAGGGTTAGAGACGAACAATCAAGGCTCGTTCGGGAGGACGACAACGATCACAGTGAAGATGACGACCGAATAGACTTTTCGACAGCAACGAATGCGGCTAAAATTGACCGAGAAAAAAGACGAGAAGCATTTAACGCTGCTCAAGACGAGGAAAGGGACAGACTATCTGCTGGCGAGTCTGATGCTGAACTGGAGGAATGGGAAAGAAATCAAATCAGAAAAGCAGTTTCCAAAAATAAGGTTGCTTTTCTTCTCATATAAAAAATGAGTGAAATCATGATGTAGTCCATTCATCTTTACACTTGTCCAAATTTTCCAGATTCAAAACGTTGCAAAAGACATTTACCAGCAAGGTGGACTTTCCATGGACCAGGGTGCCAGCTTTAGGATAAGTGGTAACAATGACAGCAATTCAAACAGCTTTGACGGATTTTCCTTGTATCCAACATCCCCACAAGTACCCCAAGGAACCGCTAAACCCCGTCAAACCGTTAATTCTTCGGAGATACATGCTAAAAGTACTCGTCAAGCACCTGACGGAGCTAAACAAATTAAACCAGAACTGATACTGCAAGAACTTCGGGATAGGTAAAATACGATCGACACGCATTCTCGAATTACATGTATTACTTGTTCTCTACGCTTTTACGCAATCTGCGTGAAGATAGATGCATTTGAAATGTAATGTTTTGTTTATGTTTAATATTTTTACTTGTCATCACTATCTGAGTAGGTTGGAGAAGCTTAAACTATCAAGGGATCGGAACGCGGGAGAGTTAAGTCGTTTGAAAGCGGACTTACAACTAGCGGACAAGGAAATAAAGGAGACTACAGAGACGAAACCAGATTTGAGCTCTCGGTTCATCTTATATCAAAATCTTCGAGGGTATGTCACAGACTTGGTAGACTGTCTGCGTTGTAAGGTACATATTATGATGACAGATTAAGTCGTCATCCATCCTTCACTAATTCATAATGGCGATTAGCCTCTTTGATTGTGCTCTCATTTTCTCTTACAGTTTCATTTATATTTATAGTATGTATATGTATTGTATATAATAGAAATTCGCTGTTGTACTTCATTTATTTCAGTACATTATTGTTTAAGGCACATATTCCTAGATTTTTTTGATAATTATACCTGTTTTTCAAAGTTCTACTCGGATATGTGCTACTGTGATTGTAGCATTTGCGGATTGGCCATTAGATTAGATTATGTAGATGTTAAGGAGGTTGAGGTTATGTAAATATTTTTTAACGAATCAAAACACCCCATTGCCACAATAGGATGCTAACAAAAGTATTATTTGAGAACGTGACTCTCTCACAAGGGCTTTGAGGATATCTACCGATTTCAACTAATTTTCAATGTTTTTGTTTCAGGTTCCTACAATAGAGAATCTTGAGAAGCGAATATTAGACTTGATGAAGTATCGTCTAGAGCGTCTATCAGAAAGGAGAAGGCAGGATGTAAAAGATCAGAAGGAAGAGGTTGATGCGACCTTAAATANTGAGGATATCTACCGATTTCAACTAATTTTCAATGTTTTTGTTTCAGGTTCCTACAATAGAGAATCTTGAGAAGCGAATATTAGACTTGATGAAGTATCGTCTAGAGCGTCTATCAGAAAGGAGAAGGCAGGATGTAAAAGATCAGAAGGAAGAGGTTGATGCGACCTTAAATATCCTTGGAGGGGCCCCAGTTAATGTTCCGCCACCGATTGGAGGGGATGGTCGGTCCAGAAGGGTTGCCGAAAGGGAAGGTAGAAGGACGAGAAGGAAAACCACGCGCGAAAAAGAATGGAATGAGCAAAACGCACCGAGAAGGGCTCAGTTCTGATGATGAGGAAACAGAATTCGACTTGAGTTCGTATAAGACCCAAAGAGGTAAATCGTATTTCCGCATTTAAGAATGCAAGGCACGTAAACCCTGTGGACTTGAAGAATCACATAGGTGTCATTCATATTTTCAGATTCTGTGCTAAACGATGCGGCACTTGTCTTTGAAGATGTCAACGAGGACTTTGCAACTATAAACGGTGTCCTTGAAAGATTTGAAGAGTGGAGAGATTCGGACTTTGACGCATACAAAGAATCGTATGCGTATATGTGTGTGCCGAAATGTTTAGCACCTTTGATAAGATTGCAGTTACTATATTGGGACCCAATTAGTGTAATACTACTTTACATCCAACTCCTATTCTAGAATGAGAATAAGTTTAAAAAAATAACCAGATGTTAATTGTATGTTTTTTTTGTGGAAGCAGGATAGTTTTGATATGCTAAAATTCAATTGGATCAAGCCTCTAGCATCTTTCGGATATGTCAAAAGCGAAACTTTAGAAAGTCTTTCGGTAGATCCAGACAGTCGCTTGATACCCTCGGTTGCTGAAAAAATAGTTTTACCTTACATCAACCGTAAGTATTCTGTATGTCTCGTCATGTTACTTGGAATTGTTTGCATATTCTATTGTATTTTGTGTTTGATTGTTCTTAGGAGTAATTGAAGTACATTGGGATCCAATGTCTGACGGACAAACACGGAATATAGTGAACGTTTTAAATAAAATAATTGAAGAATGGGCTGTAGGTGCTAGCAGTAAATACTTACACACTATCTTATCGACCGTAATAGCTAAGTTTAAAGACGCAGTGGACAAAGATGTGTTCATTCCTATTTTTCCCAAAAAGTAAGTACTAAGTGCATTTTCAAAGCTATTGCCGTTTCTTTTAATAGTTTACACGGGATGTATAAATAGATACATTGAATAATATTGAACGATTTTTGTACCCACAGTGTTATGTCGAATGTGTTTTCCCCAGCTAGCGTTTTTGCATCCAGACAATTCTGGTCAAGCGTTAAGCTGTTGGGTAACATGTCAAAATGGCAAGGGCTGCTTTGTGATCGACCGCTTCAAACATTAGCTTTGGATGCCCTTCTTACACGCTACATTTTGCTCGGTATAAGAACATCTCCTGATCTCAGTGAAAGCTCAGAAAAGGCTAAAGGGGTAAGCTTTCAACCTTCATAACTTGCAGGATTAAGCCTCTGTAAAGCTGACATGAATTATTATTATGTTCAAACAGGTCATAAATGTTCTTCCACGTGCATGGTTTTCGAAAGACGGTGGAAGTAACCCACCTAATGGGTTGCTTCAACTAAGTAGATGTTTGGTTTCTGCAGTCCAAGGTGCGGATTGCACATTGGCATCGACTAGGTATGTAAGCAATTTTTGCATGGCGTCATGTACGCAATTGAAATGACATCTAGATTTTAGTAACGAAGAATTTACTCCTTTTTTGCAGGGTGGCCATTCCAGAAATTGCTGCTATGCTTCGAACAATCGGTTTTAGCGATGAAGCTCAAATGCTTCTCCGAAAGTATTCGTAAGAAATACTCTGCCATTACAATCCTCGAGATTGTGATAAAATGTCACTAAATAAATTTAAGAGTATCATGAAATATATATTCTTTAAAAAAAGAAATAAAAAGCTAAGTAAAACTTCATTTCATTTGTTACGGTTATAAGACATTTTTAGTTATGTATCTGTATTCCGTTAACGTAGTCAATTATAATCTGAAGAAACTAAAAAAGCAAACTTCAGGTGAACTACAGTAGGAAATAGCTTCTCATATATCTAACTTCTTAGCTCTAGCTAACTTATGTCCTGTTTTTGACCTCAATGACCCCGCCACACGAGATCTAAGTAATCATATTGTTGATTTGCTGGAGTAGTCCCTAAATGTATTTAGAAACATGCAAACTCACCATCGTAAGAAAGGAAGCAAAAGAACAGCCACAATGTCAAAAGTACATATTCCGCATAGGTAAGTATGAAATGCTCTCAAGGTGCAAACATACAGACATGCATACGAACGGTACGTACAACGTACGAAACCGATGTTGTGTGTGCATGACAATTTCTGAAAACGTCCACCTTGATAGCATCAGCATCAAAGGTGCGGGGCTTAACACAATCATCCATTCTGAACACACCTTCATCATTAGCATGATTATCAATGAAGATGGCATGCAAGTCAAGAGTCTGTTGCCAGTCTTCATCATCTTCTGATCCTCATGAAGATTATGATAAAAATCTTTCAGCCAGAGTCTAGTCCTCTCCAATATGATTTCAAAACTCTCATTTAGCTCTTGCGAACCTACTAAGCACCAAATGCTACTTAAACCAAATGTATTTTTTATCCATACAAGAACTGAAATACGCTGCGTAGCTTCGCGTGTAGCCCACAACTGGTACTCACCATCAACGTGACATTCTATGGTAAAATTTCACGAAGATGCACCCAAAGTGGACGTGTTTCTCTGTAATACGTAATAATGGTCGTCTCGTCACTATTACATCTGGCGAAAACGGTTTCGT
>VICI01000834.1:0-29453 GCA_019593645.1 Akabosia matsudoensis
GCTACCACTGCAGAAGAGTGTCACGATGCGCAATCCTTCCCATTTTTCCCATCCTTCTTGTTCTCGTCTGCCTGAACAAAAATATTGTTACGTTTTGCATATTGTTGATACATTCCTCTTCTTTCACATTGCCACTTTGTTTATCCAAGTTTTCCGTTCTATTGCCGTTATAAGGCTTTATCGCAGCCGTTAAAAGAGCTATAGCTTTAGTCTTATTGCTCTTTAATAAGCACTTTAAGCAGACATATGCAATGAATATATTCCGCTAATACAGAATAAATAATGATGTCATTGCACTGCGAATGAGATGATCATCATCATCTTTGAGTATTGTCACCCACGCAGATAATTTCCTGCACCGAATCATGACTCAACCGACCCAGTGTCATAGTGATGACATCCCTTGCATATTCTCTGTTTCGTTCTGATGGATGGGATACGGATCGCCACTTGCAGTCTGCAAGTACACTGTAACTGTGCGATATGTTGACACAATATATTAAGTGCATATTTATTATCTTAAATTGATTTTAAATAGGTTTGATTTTGACGGGGATCTTCTTAAATTTTACTTCACTATTTAGTATTTATCCACAACTGATTATCAGTTATCCACAAACAAGTATTGTAAAACTGTATATTGTATCGCTGTTTTGCAAGATTTTTTGAGTTTTCAAGAACAAACTATATTGAGTTAGCTGAAGTTATAATCAATTAACGAATAAATTAGTTACATCAAGGTTTAAAGAAGTTTATCTTACTCATGTCTTATTAATGGTCACGTGAATAAATAGCTACGAAATATTCATATTTCATTATGATGAATATGGTCATACGAACATATGCACATTTATGTAACACGCTAAAACCAACCTTGACTTTTTTAAGCAAGTTTGGAGATTATTCGCACATGAAAGTGGAAGGAATTATATAAGATATCCAAAACTGTACCATCTGGCTATTATCACTCATAATAATGTAGCAATAATACACGAAGGATATCTGTTTAAAATGGCAATTTAAAAAATATTATGATGCTACTAGATGAATATATTCATCATGATTAATGAGGAACTTTGTTGATGCAATACGATGAGTCGATATCAACAATAATGCACTGGATAAATACTCCCATATTTATGTTCTTTCACTTGAAAAGTATAGATATAATTAATAAATGTTTTTGTCCCTCTGCAGTGATTCATAAATGATTATTTGAATTTTGAAAACGATACAAACAATACAAAAAATTACTTTCAACTGTAATAGGGGACATTTAATGTGTATTCTAGATACGAACTTGCATGCATGATTTTTTCTGTTGTGACCTCTTCCAAAACACTGCGTAAATAGGTTATTAAGATTATGTTTAAAAAATTCTTAATATGTATGTGAAAATTAATCTTTTTATGAATGAATTTTAGTTTTTACGCTTGCATTGATGTTCGCCAAAACATGTTACTCCTTCGCAGACAAATTTCAAATTTTAAAGAATACTTTCTTCATACTCGGCAAATGACTTGACACTATTTGGTTTGTATATGGGCGGTTGTACCGTTCTCGAAACGCTCATTTCCCCTTTCCTTATCATTCATTAATCGCTTTACGCCCACAACGTTCATCTTCTCATCATTTTCATTTTGACACATGAATAGAACCAGACTATAAGATTACATGTCTACTGCTGTAGATGCATGCAAATAACTCCCCAAATTGTTTTGTAACACACGATTTCAAAAAAGTTGTCACAGAAACCCGTTGATGGAGTTCATTGTGCCGATTTTCTAGTATCATCTGTTTTTATGACATGCGACATGTGTAACAGCAGGACGGAACGGTTTCGGCGAAACTACCAGATAAATTATGTTACTCAACCTTTTAGCATTAATAAATTTTCAAAACTAGCCTGTCTTCACCTAGTTTTGGAATCATAAAAATTTACTTCATCTTTTCGATTTCATACACGACTCATAGTTTGCCAAGCACGCATATTGCCGTAAATATTTTGTAGCCGAATCTTTGGCATGCGAATGTGATGTATTATTCTGCCTTCATGTGTTTCTTACGAAACATGCTCTAAGGGTATGTAGTATATGCAGTATGAAAACATATGCGTAAGAAACACGAGTTCCTATTATTACACTAGTATTACTACAACAAAAATTGAGCAATCCTATTGAATCAATTCGTCTCTATCAAATTTTCTCCTACTCTTCCTGTTTCCACGATACTCTAAGAGCATTTCCTCAATTTGCGCTAATGTTTCGATTTACAATTGCACTGGCTTCAAATCGGTTGCAAGAAATTGTATGATTCGACCATTTAAATCCATTCCGATTGTCAGACTTCCTGTAGCGTATTAAATTTCTCAAAGTAGAAGTGAGAAATTAGGTTGAGTTCTTCTCCCCACTTGGAAAATGTAAAAAGTGTTCCATTTATATTTATATCTTGCTATCTTTTCAATTTTTGATTTTTTCATCGTAGTTTTTCCTTGAATTTTTTCTATTGCTTCACACCTGCACCAACATTAACAACTGCGCTATTATATGGGGAAATTCTTGAGTAGTTCGTTTTGGCCACTTTGATTTCATCCTATTCATCTTCTTGACTAGAGGTTTGAGCACTTGCGCTTTGTATACGTCTATGGAAACAAAGTTTGGAGCTCTTCTTTGCTTTCATTTTTATTGAATTTCCGCTTTCTTCTGATTTCGAGGAACCTCGAGGGAGAAAAACATATAAAATGAGAGGCAGGAACATACGATTATTTTTATTGACATGATACAAATTTCCTCTAGCCTTCAACCAAATACTATTACAGGTAAAAAAGGTTCCTCATTATTTTGACGTGTCTAGGTGCAAATGGAAAGGCAGGATGAATGTTCAGATCAAGCGGTTAAATTTCGAGAGAACTGCGTGTGCATGCACGACGAGCGCTAAATCGACCAGCTCCTGACAGTTGAGCCATTCTTTTCACTTGGTCTTCGCATCGTAGATTCCTCCTCCAGGTTTGAAGGTAAATCTAAGTAATAGTTTTTGGGGAAAGGACTTGCAGCTACAAAGCGCAAAAAATCCATCACACATCACATGACACGTGGGGGAGGATTTGATCAATCTAATAAGCTAAAAGCTACATAAGAAAAAGAGAAGAAACGTAACTGTACGTAACATGACGGCGCACGAAGGCATTTCTGTATTTAGCACTCTTGTATTAAATCTATCAGCAAAGCATAACCTATCTATTGAAGTAACAGAAATGTCATCCTATGACTTGAATACACTTTTGGAATGCAGTCATGCGTATTCACAATCCCACTACAAAATAATTTTAATTCCTAGGTAAACTGGGTAAATCATGAAAACGTACTTCTGACGTTCATTTTTCCTACGTTTACTTTCACTGGAGTCGCGACATGCATGTCTTTGGTAATGTAATGTTTATCTTTACCCAGATATGTCAATCAAACACCAATCAGGACACTTGCCCTTTCACGGGTTGTCGATTTTCTTCTCGAAAGTCATTCCTCTCTGACTTTTCGAAAATATCATTAACCAAAACGATCTCCTACTTCGGAGGAAATAAATAAAGCCTCCTCTGCGATTGGATGTTGCATAAATAAACATCAAGACGCCCCCGAAAATCTTCTTTGCAATTAAAACTTTGTTTTGGATACAAAAACTACTATACGCTCTATTACATGTGCTTTGTGGCAACAATCACCGAAATGAAGCAGCAGTCCATAGGTTTTCTTACAATTTTCTCACTCCGTCAAACGAAGAATTGGAAGGAAATAGCACGGTACGGTAACGTGTGTTTGTCTTCTTTGTTTGTCTGTTGTGGTTTTACGGTTCTTCCGACCCATTTTCAGCTCGTAGTAGCTGGGCGCTAAAGAAAACCCAAAGTTTAATCAGCCTTTAAATGAGGTTATTGCTAAAGCTCTAAAATATATATTGGAAATATATATTTTATTTCAAAACCATGAAATGTGCTTTTAGCAGAAATTGAATCAGCTTTAGCACTAGATTAGCTAAGATTATTATTTCAATAGTAGATAGATATCAGACATCTAGTCTTTTGTTGTGCTCGTTCTGTTGAAAAAAATACCTTCAAAACATGTTGATTGCAAATATGTTACTTAAAGTTAAAAGTTATTGAGGAGATAACGATACGACTGCCACTTACTCACTCAGCAGTTCAGTGAGAAGAGTAAGAAGAAGGAAAGAATAAAACACTGATTTCATTTTTACGTAGGTATATTTTCTCGTAATGTTCAATACCTAAATAATTACCCATAAACTTGTTTAGCCACCAAAAAAACTCATACTGGCAAGAAACAGCTTAGAGTTCTTTAAAAATCTCTCAACAAAATACTAACAAACCACTCGGTTGCTAAAACTGCAGAAAACTCTTTACTTTCCTCTTAGTAGCTAGAAGTTGTAGATATTTATGTGCTGCGTTTAATGCATTCACATAACTTTCAACAACGTCCACACAATCACAACGACACCAACTGAACAGAATGGGAACGTTCATTTATAAAACTTCAGATTCAAGCCAAGAATGTTTTATCCTTTACACTTTCACGCCCTATTAAAAAACCTTTCTCTTTTGATTAACCCAGCAGAATCAGTTTACCTGATCGGATATGCTCTAAATAGAGTAAATGACAGTGAAACTTTATTGATGAACCGTATACTATGAATGCACCCTTTGTTAGTGAATTTAGATGGCTTTTTAGGTGAGAAGATATACGACAACAAGACAAGACAGCGGCATCACTTGTGCTACTCGTGAATTAACTACTTTTCCCGTTTACAGCAATTTACAATTTTTTAGAAGCAAAATCCTCTTCAATCCTGGAAGGGAAGGGAAATGCGGTCCCACATGAAAGTACATCACTGGTAGCGGAAATAGTTAGTAAAAACGAGACGAAACGAAGTATCTCTTTAGATAATTTCTTACTCTCATTAAAAAAGGAAATATTCTTTTTCATTCATTCAACAACTGGGCTAGCGCAATGTTTACGTTTTTTTTATCCCTCTTTCTGTATCGTATTTTCGAAAATAAGCCAGGTTGAACGAGTGACAGACTGATAGAAAAGCTTAGATACGTTATTATCGCACATATGCGTACGTTTTCTTTCTTCAGCAAACAAATCCACTTTACGTTTCTCATCATCATTTCACTCTCAAACTTTGTCATCAACCGTTTCGGATGGTACACATATCGAAAAAATTTGTCGCTTGTGTTGCCACTTTATATCCGTCTGCACGCTTTTTTTTCTCTCTTTCTTAGGCTTTTATTATGATTCCCATTCATTTCAATTATATCTTTTCAAATGCCTTTACCATAACAAACCGAAAATTCCCTAGTGAAATTCCCGAGAAAATTAAAAATGCAGAAAATGCTCTCTTTAGATGCGAGAGTACGAGTATAAAAATTTATTTGCTGCAATCATTTTTGTGTAAACGATCCGGATCAGTTGCTCGGTTGATGTAAAAATGAGAAACGCTGTGAACGGATGGAATTTGCTTGAAAATTGAGTCAACGAAGAACGCACCTTGTTCATACATTGAAATTTTCTTAAGTTATTTGGTAAAATAGTAAACACTTATTTAGGTTAAACCTGACGAAATGTGGGTAAAAATGTTAAGATGTAAGAGATTTTTTTTGTATTTGTATGTACAAGTAGAAAGTAACGTTTTGAAAACATCCAGCATATATTCAAGTAGTGCGCCTCTACTGTGTCTGTAAAACCGTCAACACGTTTTGAAGATTAACTCGCGCATTTGAAACGTTAAAATTTTATTTTACGGTATCACTCATTTTTCTGTCGTGCATTTATACTTAGTAGCACGGTCCATTCTTTTTTTCATAATATTATGAATGAATGTAAGCAATTTTGCCACGAGCAGAGCCGTCGCGTTCAGTGTTTTCCCTCTCCCAACGAGTATTTAACTGTTAGGAGTTTCCTAGGAAACGGAAATTCTATCCGGAAATGTTGGATGTAATTTGGAGAAAATTGACTTTTAAAAATTGCAAAATGGCTCAAAAACGCCGCATTTATAACAGTGTTTTTCACAAATAATCGTAAAATTTGAGTGAGCCTTTTTATGTTTAAAAAGACTGCTGCATTAAGTCGTTGACGCCTTCCCCTCTTCATGCTTGACGACAACCGCACACAACGACCTGCTTCTTGCGGATCGGTAGAGGCTTGGAATGGATAGTGTAAGCGGTGCGTCTACTGTAACAAAATTTTCTTGGAAAAAGCCTCATCTCTGAAGAAATCTGAATATGCTTCATACAAAGTAATTCGCGTCTTAACACAAGATTATTGATGATGTCATTCACGGTTTCTTCGACCATACCGAAGTATGTTTAAGTCTTGTGTAACTGTTACTACATGACTTTCAGTGTGCATTGTAAAATTTTCTCGGAACGCAAGATTGTCTGTTTGTTTCCAATAAACATATTATATGGCTATCCTAACATTCAATATAAGCTCGTCTCCATCTATAAAAACGCTCAGAAACTCAGCCGACCGTCTATTGAACCGAGTGTAACGTAACGATTCCCTGAACAAAGTTGACGAAAGAATCCCTGCTGTGAGATGAGCTTGGTTTGGATGATCATGATTATATTCCTGGTTGTTGGCCCAGTTATTTTACTTTACTGTTTTTGTTACAAAAATAAGACAGCTTCCATAGTTGCACAATTTGTGAATCATGTTTGCATGGCAAATGCACTGCACTACACACAATACGTCGAAGATGAATCTGCGTTCGCTAACCCAGTCACCTTTCCGGCACATCTGTCTAGCACACTTAGGAAAGTAAAAAATCGCAGGATACCCCATTATCGTAGTAGCACCGCAGAGACAGACGCATCCTACTGCCACGTTTTATGTAATCTTGTGATGTCATCTTTGCCGCTATGCAGTTGTACTGAGGAAATACAGCACTTGACTTGTTAAAATACGGGTTATCTTGATTTCATGACAGACTTAAATTATTTCCAGTTGTTGCTTTTCGTTTTGGCAGTCATAACAAGTGAAAGTGCCAAAATAGAACGAAAGTTCAGTGTCCAGACTTTTAGAAGAGATATGTTAAGGCGGATAAGGGATTCGTAACTGATTTTAATGAAAGTAAAGCTGATCTCTTATCAATTTCTCGTCACAGCCGTCATGCTGCATCTCAAACGTATTGCAACTTGTTTGACATCAATAAAAAGTTTGCTATCGTCTGGCTAGATTGTATTTACCAACCACAAAAAGTGCACTTTTACGGTGCACTTCATGTGGAGGACATCATTCTTGAAACTCATCTTCAGTGAAATTCATTGGACTGAAAAAATTATATTAATCCGAAGGAAACTATAAACCTGAGAACAAATGCCAAGAAAAATGCTTGGATAAGACATTTTCCTGAATCAGAATGAAACTAGTCTGCGAAATCACGCATGAGTTATTACCGATATCGAGTTTTGCGTATAAGAAATGTTTCTATTTGAATCCAATGTAATCTTGAACTTCTTTTTTTCTCTTCATCAATAACATGTTGTGTGACTCTCCTTGTCTTCCCGATCCTTTTTCATTTTGATAGTTGTATAGTTTAAACCAGGAACCTGTGCGTGCAAATGCCCGTGTTTGCAGACTCCTCACCAACAACGTCTCACAATATTCCTTTGGAGTAAGGCAAAGATGAGTTTTGTATTTGTTTGTTTTGCAATTTATTATTGCCAAGCGAACTGTTTCGTAAGGAATCGATTATACGCGTGCTTTTTATGGCTATGGCTGCTATATGCCATAAACCAAAAAGCGACGTCAGACAGTAAAGGGATGAATCTTATACCAACACAGATATGCAGGCAATCTATTTGCCGAATAGGAAAATTAAAGAGGAAAATGGAACTTCAGAATGGAGTGTGCTAAGTGTGAACTGACATTCAAGGAGAAAAAATGGTTTCAAGTTTCACGTGTAAGAAATAGCGAGCGAGACAGTGATAATGAGACAAACGCTAATGATAATACTGCTACTACATAGCAGCTGTTTTTCTTATTCTTAAAAATGTGTTCAACAGTCACAGAATTTAGGGGGAAACTTTACGAAAAATGATACCATTAGGTCATGTCCATACAATGAACTTTCCCATAGTAGACTTTTTATGCACCACGGTTCAACAACCCAAACATGTTGTTCTTTCTGGCACGGAGTCGTTAGAGTAATCGTAAATATGTGCCTTAAAATTGCATTTTGCTTGCAGCTTTAGTTTTATAAACCTTGAAATTTTACCATTTATGTATGTATTTTGGTTGAAGAACACTAATACAATTAAAGCTTTACCTCATTTCACACTTTGGCCTATTGATGTTCACATAATGTCTGTCCAAAAATCGAAATAATATTCGTTGTAAATAAAATTGCAGAAAAATGTGTTCGTTTCGTCATGTGTGTTTCCTTTCGGTAAATAAAATGGGCGAACGTCTCTGTTCATGTCTCTACTAGCTTATAAGCCACCCAACGAACCATTCCATTTCCAAGTTTTCCCCTAAACTACCCTCTTATTCTCTGGTTCTTCTTTTTCTCATCAGAACATGCCTTTTCCCCTTTCATCTCTCTTTTCAACAAGTTTCTCATTCAACAAAAGCCCGAAAATTTTCTGGAAAACTTGCCTTTCTCCCAAGCCCCTTCAAATCCCCTTTCACCCATTTAAAAGTCTTGATCCTCTCTACCAAACTTCACACTTCACTTGACTACTTAATGCCAGAAAACTACAATACAATACCGCGAAGGCTATATTATGCCAACCAAAGGCGTCTTTTCCAGACGAGACGGTTTTCAGTTGTTCAGCTCAACTGTACAGGAATGACAAGCCTGTTTTTATGTCCAAACATTTTACATTTAAGTTATGCATTTACTCACAACTTATTTGGACAAGGTAGGGATACAATATTCGTCAGACAACAATTTTTCGCTAATGACGATGAACCTGCAGCCTCTAAGATATGAAAATGTGTGTCTAAAACAGCTTCGTCCTGCTATGTGTATGTATTGGCGTAATTCCCAACTGATAATAGGTGTTTTACTGTGGTTTTACAGCCTTTAATAATATTGGCCGGATATCTTTAAAATTTAATGGCATACGTGTTCTTCTTGTTATACAGACAATGAAAAAATTGCAAATTGCGTACTTAGGTTAGCAGGGAAGGGTTAGTTTTGGTTGTATTTTGGGTTGGAAAATTAAACTTAAAATAAGATGGATGCTTATTACTTCAAAGGTGAAATGTGATATATGGCGCAGTCCAATTTTTTTCCAGCTGCGTTTATGACGATGAAACGAATGTTCCTTGGTTACAGACAGGTTTTTACCTTCTTAGTCAAATCGTGATCGAGATAGGTCTACCGATATAGTCTCTAAAGTGACTAAAATACTGTATGTTTGTTGCAAAAATGTTCTGTTATGCTCTAATGAGCGTTTTAAGTGCATTTACAATAAGAATATTTTGGAACGGAGATTTACACGAATATAATAATAACAAAAATGGCATTAACGGAAGAATAATTCATCTTTACCTTAAATAATACTAAGAAAATACTATAATTTTATAACGTTTTGCACCGAAAAAAGAATGGGCTGTAATGTACTTTGCTGTAAAATCGTAGGCTCTTTGAATAAGTAATGTCCCTGAGTGAACACTGAACAGGCACATAAAAACTATTAGACATCCCTGTTTTTCTATTGAACGATGAGTCGTGTGATAACATGTGAAGCTGCCTAGTAGCAAGGTAATCACACCAGGAAATCCTCCTGTGCCCTGCTCGCAACGAAAGACAAACAAAAAACGACAAGTAATGGAGACTTTTCATCTCATTTGCATGGTCAAAAACGATTTTCCATTTTGCCTTGTGCCACTGATCACCTGCCAAGAAAATAAAGAGCTGCTTTTCCCCACCAATCCCCATTCAAATGACATGCATAATAAAAAGTGTTGGTGGTGGGTGTGATGATGAAAACGAAGATACAGGGATGTGAGACGCTGAAAGAATTTCTAATGAAAAATCATCAGCATCTCGTAAGCATCCACATTTTTTAGTAGAGAGAAAAGCCCATTAAATGGTGATTTTTTTCGGCTGCCATATAGCTTTCTTCACGTTGAAGAAGAGGTCAAACGAGACATTCTTTGGTTGTGACATCTTAAGTCCTGTATTACACAGACTAGCGTAGTCGTGAGAAGTAGACGAATGTTGCCTATGACAAAGCACAAGTCTCAACAGCTTTTCTAAGAGTAGTGGTGCTACTGATCATGATCATCAGAGACGACACCACCTCTAATGCTTAATAATAATGGAGCTTACCAGGGTTCTGCTACCGAGGACAAAAAAAATCTTGTTGTTTTTCTTCCTCCGAAAGAGGCAATATGTCAATTCATTAGAAGGGATTTACCTGGGATGCTTTCTCCCTCTCGGTCTCCAGCTTATTTTCGTCTCTTCTACAAGACAAGACAAAAATCTTACACGGGGGGTCGTTTTCTTTTACAAGCACCACTTCATGTCCGACATAATGCATTATCTGTTACATGCATAATACCACGCGTCTCTTATAATACAACGTGGAGTCAAGAAGAAAAATAAAATCGACGAGACACTGAACTTAACTTTAATAACAATACAAACATGCAAAAACATACCAGATGTTTTTTACTGTTTAATTTTCGGGTTTTTGTCGATAGACTTTCTCGACCAATTAAAATTTTCCGTAATAGTAGATTTTTCAACGAAGCTTATCAGGAAACGTTTTACCATTTAAGTTAAACGAATTGCATATATGTATTATTAGCCTTTGAAAATATGTACTTAAATTTAAATTCAAACGCAGCAAGCATAATTTACCTGGATTTTTTTTCAATTAAAAGAATCCGAATGTTTGAAAACTGTCTAGAGCTATTTGTACTCAATGCTTAATAAACTTCACTTGGCAGGTGGATGATGAATCAACAATTACATGTAACATGACCTTTTCTGGACTTTTTGTAGATATTTATTTGTAAACCATTATGTCTAAAAAAGGACGGGTGTACTTGTTGTGAATGTTACCAACTCGTTTAAAGCTTTATTCAGTTACCGTTACAGTTATCGATAAAATTATCACGATAGTGGAAGCTTCTTTTATAGAAAGTGTGAAATAGGTACCGAAAGATGCTTCTCTCCTTTACTGACACAACTTTTATTCAGGATGCCAAGGCCAAGTGGCCTATTTTATGATTCAAGTACTACCAACACAAAAACTTTCACTTATGTATAAAATTACGGACAAAAGAGGTGACACGAATGATTCGTAACGTTTCTACATACTTATACCCTTCCGAAACACGACTCATAAAACTATCTCCAATCTCAGGACCGCTGGAGGAATCGAATGTAGAACACTGGTCACTTCCTATCAGAATTATGGTTGTTAAACACTCTCCTTTGAATTTTTATAATGCAATTATCACTGAACCAGAACCTTGAGACAGCTATTGTCTAACATTAGCATCTTTACAAGTATAAAAATATCAAGCTTACAAATTAGCGATCATGTAGACATTATTTTTACATAGAATATGTCATCGCGCATCTTCTCTTGTAATTTTTGGCCCTTCGTTCGGGACATATTTTAACGCATCCGTTAACTCTTCTCATTGACATTTCTAGAGTGTAGAGTGACACTTTCGAAAAACAACACATGTATAAAATCAATGTACAATTTTGAGCTCAAATTGCGTTGGCAAATGACACAGGAAATAGTTGAACGAGAAACCGTTCCATCAATCTTTTTGCATTATTCATTTTTAGCAAATTTGTGTGTTCAACTTAAGAAGAATTTGCGTCTATCCTATCACCTATTGTCACGAGTAAAAGGGAAATGAATTTGAAACCTAGTTTTAATTATAATTTTTTAAGGCTTTTTGAGATGGACATGTAAGAATCGAAGATGTGGCTTGACATGTGTGCACATTGTCTACAAGGTTAGGCCTAAGAAAAACGGCACTCGTTTATACGATTCGTAGCAAGTCTTATCTTTTTTTCAGTTTGCAAACCTCACTTGTCAACGCTGCAAAATTGTTTCAAGAAGTTCTATTTAAGTTATATGTTACCAAATATAATAACGCTATTAGTAGCTAAAATTGTTTTCACTAACTATTAGCACGCGTCCTCAGATGCTTGCTAAAAGTTTATGAGTACACAAGACATTTCAGTCCACAGAATTAAACGTAAAGTAAAGCCAACTTGCGTGCGCAAAATGTTTCCCTTATGCATGTGGAGTGGGTGGTGGTAATTGCTCAAAATAAACAATAAATATTAAATACTCTTTCCCCTTACGAACCACATGTTGTAACAGCGTCACCTCCAATTGTTTTACTCATACTCATCATCATATGTACTGTGTACATAATGAACACGTGCACAAGGGCATCTGTGAAAGTTATAGGTAGTTAGCCTCACGAGCTTAAGTGATTTTATTCATTAACTGTTGTCGCCCTGCAAATAAAGGTCTCAAGTTGCCGATTTCTTATCTTCTACCATTAACTACTTTTATAGATGCGTGATAAGATATGCTTAACTTGAATTGTCAATGAATTAACCTGTTATGTATATTTGTTTCTTTTTTTCATAGAAGTCTGAAAACGACCTAGTATTCGAAGAGGACCACGATTCTATTGTACTACCTAAGCATTTAATTATAAACGGAAAATCGTCCGCTTTTCCTGCTTCCGCTTCATCGCAAGCAAACAATCTTCACGGAGGAAGCAAGCATAATGGCTCCGGAAGGAGTAGTAATAGCAGCAGTATTAGTAACAGAAATACTGTTTCCTCAAGAGATTCCAGTAGTAGTAACAGTCAAAGATTTAGATGGGACCTTTTGAATGACCATCCTTCACTAGGAGACAACATCAGAAGCAAAAGATTGCAAGCGTTATCTTCTCCTCCTCATTCATCCATAAAGCCGAGCTCAACTACGCTCAGGATTCCTAAAGACATGACTGTTGGCTCATCTATTCTTAATCAGCATTTGCTGGCAGATGAGCCTTATGACCCGAACGACAGGAAACGGGATTTGGATATATTTCCCGTTTCCGATACAGATGACGAAGATCTCGCAATGAACTCAGGGGACGGTGAGATAGGGTCAGGAGCACCTGTGCAAGCTCCAGATAGCGGAACTCGTATTGATCACAGCGGAGCACCAGCCTTTCACCAAAAACGTATTAAAAACAACGCTTTTTACTTTTTAAATCAATGAATAAAAGTTCAGTTTTTTATTTTCAACTCGGAAAATTTCAGAGTATTACCGTGTCACACTAGCCATTAGAAGGAGCTGGAGTCCTTCTCTGGAGAATAGAGACCGTGCAGCTTTCATTCAATACCAAGCTGAGCTGGAAAGGGAAATCCGAAATGTGATGAGTCTTGATACTGACCACATTCGCGTTGTGAAATTTGAGTGAGTGAAGTTATTCTATAAAAATAAATAAGAAACAAATTTTATTTTAACGAATTTTCTGTTTTGTTTAGAAAAATTTCTATCCCAGGATTCGTCCGATGTGTTTTTGATCTCGGTGCTATTGGAACAACGAAAATGCAAGTCGAAGAAGAATTTTTGACTTACTTGGATGTTGGAAGTATAGGGCAGTTGGGCGTTAATCGAGATGGATTCAGCGTAAAAGATATCGGAGGTACACGGCTGCCTTTCTTTTAACTAAACATACTGCCAGCAAATGTCCCCTCCCCATGCAAATAGACTGTTGAGACAAAAAAAATCGACAGAACGAAGCTAGTTTCCTGACTTTGTTTTGTATAAAACAGTTAGTTTTGTATGTGTAACATGCATGCCAGTTATATTTTTAGTGACTAATTTTAGCTTATTTGATTTGTTTGTGTAATTTTTACAATTAGCTCCACCAGCGCCATGCAACAAGGATCAGATTGAGTGCATCAGTAGTGGCGAATGTATCGATTCAGCCAAGAGGTGTAATGGAATTCCTGATTGCCGTGACAACAGTGATGAGTTGGGATGCAGCAGTAAGTTGTCTTTAACGAGTTATCTGCCCTTCTGCTCCACCATTGACTCCGCAATATCCCATGTAAAAGGGATAAGCATAAATTTGTCTTTAAATGTCGTTAAAAACAGTCACGAAGGACTACTGAAACGCTATTTATTTGAGTTAGTAGCATACCGAAATCGTTGTTGATAGACAAATAAAAATTAAAACAGGGATATTATTTTGCGTCGTCATTCCATGAATGATAACATCGCCTGATCGGTAGATCATTCTTGTCGACGAACGCGTTTCTCATGAAAAATGAAATAATAAGAGACTGCTGACAACTGGTCGGGTCGTAGAAAGCGGTAAAAGAAAGTACAAATGTACGAGGGGAAGACGGGAGAAAGTCTTCATTTTAGGTTCATCGATAATGGGACGAAAAGAAAAGAATCTCTATTAACTAACAAGGTTATATATCCATTTACCAATGAAATCTCTAATTTGACAAGATATCCTTGTAATTAGGACCTTAATGTGAAAGAAGAGGGTAAAATCGTGTTTACAGGTATGCACTAAGGTAAGTTAGACTCATTACCGAAAGAGGACGTAGTGATAGTGATACTGGTTTGACACATGCAATGAAGATTTATGGATGCATTCTCCAACGGAGTTCTCTCTTCGTAAGCAAGAGACAAGTTTTTCGAATGATTTCATAAAATCAGGACAGCGAAAATAAAGTGTGTTTTTTTTTAATTTTCGCTAAGGCAAATTGACTCATGTTCTTTGGATAAAGTCATCCGTACTGATACAGATCAGAGTGCAAACATTAATACAACAATAATACCTGAGATTTGGAAGATAATTTAGGGAAACGCTCCTACTTGCATACAACGGAGCTGAAGGAGCAGTTATTCTAGGAGCTAGCCGTAGCCGTGTAAAGTTTAGTGATTTTGAGAAGATAATATCATGTACTTACATGTCAGTGCACTAGAAAAATTAGTTGAAAGGAAATAGATTGAAAACTTTAGAAGTTGGCTTGACTAAAAAAAACAATTGCGTACATGTGACACGATCCCCTTCCATCTATCGCCATCAGTTTATTTTGCTTTGATAGCTAGCTCCACTGTTATTTTGCTGAGCGAAGGGGCGGCCTTGGACTGCATATGAGGTACCGTTGCATTTCACATAGATGTACCTACTTTTGTACTTACACGTTAGTGGATGCCCTTATGTATGCGTACAATTTTTAAAATGAAATTCATAGAAAGAAATATTTTTTTCAAGGATTTGATACTCATGGATGATTTCTATGCGGTGAAAGCGCTGTCTGCGATAGAAAAGGTTGCATTGATGTTCAATCAAGGGTTCAATGGGTCAAGCTAGCTTTGTCTCTAGAATAGCTATTAAAGTTGCCATCTTTAGACCACAAATACTTACCACCTTGGCAGTTTGTCATAGACATCCTGTAAATAAAGACAATTGATTTATGTACAGTCGACTTTCTTCAGATTGCATGTGTATAAGCTTTACAACCACCTTTTTTACTTTTTCGAATGGCTGCGTTAAGCTCGGCGTTCCGAATGAACGTTCATTTATTGATATTTTTATTGCATGAAATGAAAATGTATTATATTTTTCCTCCTGAGTCTTTCAGCGAACGATTTTTTATTACTTGTTTATTATAATCATTAGACCTTGTAGTGCCAACAACGCCAACAACAACTTCCGCTCCACGGGTACTCTCAACTACCCCACTCTATCAACAACCCCCAGCAACACCACCGTCACGCCCCACCTCAGTTTCTTTCAACCATACAATTACACAAACTGGTGGTATCAGTCTCAACGAAGTGGACAGAGTTCCTGTTCCAATTCCTTCAGTTCAAGATGGATGTCGGGCAGATGACCAAGTTCGATGCTCCGACGGCTTAGAACTTTATATATGGTTAATCTTCTGGAAATACATTTTCTATCTCTCTCTTCTCTTTCTTTATTTGCCAAAAACACCAAACTATTGATTATTTTTATTCTATTTTTTTGGTACTATCTCTCTGGCTTGGTTATTTTGTTCGCTCTGCTACATTTGTACACTTGCTGCTGATGCTACAACTCAAAAAAATTTCGCTGAGTAGTTCCGATCAAATTTGTGATGGGATAAAAAATTGTCCTGGGGGTGAAGACGAGGATCCCAACAAATGCCCGGGTATCAATTTATAAAAGAAATCAATCAAAATAAGCTTTAATATGTACATTTTTAGAGATTACTCTACATTTATAGCATGATCATATGAGAAATAATTAGTTCAACTGCTGCTGCTGCTGTTTTATTTGCCTGGTGCATGTTACTTAATTTCTCTCCCTAATTCCATGCAATATTCGACAAAAATTTGCATATGATTCTAGTCAGAAACGTTTAATTTATTCGCTCTACAATACAAATCACTTTTTTGGTGTTTATTATTTTGCTTTTATTGCTGCTGTTTGAAATGAACTATTGCATGCATGATGCATGAAGTGTCTACCTTTTCTAAAAATCTATTTCGGTCATTCCTTTTAAAAAGTGCAGATACATGTTTGAAATGTAATAAAAACGGCTGGTCAGAGTTGTCTGCTTTTCTAATTTGCATGATTGCTCTGGAGTAATAGTGTGAAATGGACGATAAATCTGCAATTTTAATTTTATACCGTATGAAGTGAAAAAGGGATCAAAAGCTCGACATAATTATCGTTTTCTGGTTTGCTTCTCCAACGTTCCTGTACAAAAGCTGGGAAAACAATTCATTACTGAATAACAATACACGCAGGCTTAAATAAGAGTCATTTAATGCTTTTCGTTGACACTAAGAATGAGAATGTACTTACAAAAGTAGTTAAGGGAAATAGAGGAGTCCGTTCTAGCAAAAAACGTCGTATGAAATATGAACTAAAAGTGATATTTCTCTTTTCGAAACAAGTAGTGATGAAGATAAATCATCTCAAAATAGCATGTTGGATAAATAAGAATAGCCATGTACGAAATATCCAAGACAAATGAGCCAGACAGTTTATGAGTGTTTTTCATCGCAAATTTAAGCCACCTTGCCTTTTTGCAACTTTACCCAATAATTCCATCACCAAATCTTAAATTGTAAATGTAGTCCACAGCATATTGCGTTGTGCGTTCGCATATTACCCCAGGATTGTGGCAGAACAAGTTTCACACTACGAGATCGAGCTTAGGCGATAGGCTTGAGAATTAGGTTTTTGCAATTATGCCTATGTTGGTTTAACTTCACCCAAACATTTTCACGAACGAGCTGCATTTATGCTTCGTATACTGTCTCAGGGGCTTAATTAAAACAACATTAATCCATTTCACAGTCTCATCATTCTATCATCACAATGAAGAAAGCTAAAAAGGCAGGCGACTCGTCGATTGTGTAATGATAGTAGGAACAAAAGCTTGATGGGTGAAACTAAAAGTTTCGTTTACAAAGCAACATCACTTTTTCAAGATAAAGGCTATTGCTATCATCCCATTACTCATTTAATTTAACAATCCTCCAGAAGGAGTTTAGTTTATGAGGCTATGCAAAACACGTATACAACCTTTTGGAGTAGTATCGACTTACTGGTTTTTCACTTACGTATTTTACGTAATAATGAAAATAAATTGTTTTATGTTCAAGTTTCAATTATTATTGTTTTCAGTTTTAATTTTTTGCGTGCAAATCTCCAGACAAATATCAGGGTACATAAAATGGTAGGGGTGCATTGTCTAGTCTGCTCATTTTGACGTATACTTTTTATGTTTGGATAGAAGCCTTTAAAAACATTGTCCTGTGCTCTTAACTTTTAATGGGTTTGGTATAATGATGACAATAATTCGTGGATATTACTACACCCGTACTTGTATAACGCAAATAAATCTACTAGGAACTTCTCTTGAATAACTGGAAAAACCCTTTATAACACTCTAATCAACAGCAGCAATATAAAGGTGTCATGTAAATCACAGCAGTAACACATACAGCCACCACAAGAACTAATCGTGTCCTTCTCATCAACAAAAACATTTTTAGTATTTGAGGTCGGAAACAAGACAACTTTTGGCTTGTCATTGAAACGGATCGTGAAGTTAATCCTTGATTTAATGTTGGCATTATTCGCGTTTTAAGGTTTTTGATTTGTTATTTTTGAATGTATGCCTGTCCGCTAACAGTATGATAACCATTACTGAATAATCCAATTAGGAAAAGAAACTGTTTTGAAGGGAAGATGCAATTTTACACAAGCCTGTATTTTGCGAATATATGTGCATAAAAAATATAAGACAAACAAACAGCAGCAGACGTAAGGAAGCCTTCACGGTTTGCGAGGGAATACATGCCAAGATAAACTAACTGATCTGTTGAAAATTCTTATAATACTGAGCCTTTCTTATATTTTGCTGTATTTCTAATTTCCACCTCGTAGAAACAACGTGTCCACCAGGGAAATTTGCCTGTGATCTCTCCAAATGTCTTGATGACTACAGAAAATGTGACGGTAAGTTTACTTACTTCCAATTATTCAAAGCAAGGCTTGAGCAAACTCGAATTGAATGCTAAATGCAAGCATACAAAATAGTTAAGATGTTACGTTTTACATATTATCTGTAGTAACCAAATACAAGCCAAACGTTCATATGTCTTGTCATGGGTTGAATTTCAATTAAGTTTTCATATCATTAGCACTTGTTTTACCATAAATAAGTGTTAGAACAGATCCAGTTCATTGATTCATTGTATGCTTGATTGAAATTGTCAGTTGTCAAGTTTGTTTCTATTTTCACATCACTACAGCATGGTCAGTAAATTAACTCATACTTTTTCTATGACCAGGGATACCAGATTGCAGCGACAACACAGATGAAGCAGACTGCAGGCGTAAGTGTTTTGAGTTTTGCAAAAATAATAACTCCAAATTATTCATTATCTAATTCTCAGCCGCATAAAACTTTAAATCAATTTAACCTCGGTACAAATTTTCTATAATAACTTGATAGGCAGCCGTCCTATCATTTGGTACCTTCATCTGGTTTTATATAAAACATAATATTTCCTTAACGACCAGACTTAATAATTTGTGATACATTAATAACGTAATGCAAAAGGTTAAGATAGTTACCTAATAAGAGCTATTTTCGGGTGACTGTCATATTAATACAATATACACAGTTAACTTAACCTTCAGTCAAGTCGGATTTCAAAATAGTTTTATACATTATCATTGGATGAAACTTAGAACATTCATTCCACGTCAAGGCAATGTTTAAAAACTCCGAAAATTGGCAACGATGTCATGTTTCTTACAAACAGTGTGACTTGAAAGGCACAGCCATCAAATGTCACATTGTATTTGGTCATCAAAAATATGTGTGCCAAAATTATCTTCTTCAGCTAGTTCTCTCTGTTCGGTGAGATCCCACAAATCTTTTCAATTTTCCCATCCATTATAATTATATCAAAAACAGTTACGGCTCTCATGGCAACGGACGGGGTAGTGAAAAAAGCAACTTTTTATGTGCCCCACACTGCAGTGACGTGAAAAGCTATGAAAGAGATAACAACTCGCTGGTATAAGCATTAGGTACTACGTAGGGATTTGCTTCTGCATCCGCCAACTGACCTGACGGGAGTGAGTTTGAGTGTGTCGTGATCTCACGATGATGATAGGTTTCATTTTCATTGGATTATTGGATATTAGATTGATTTCAAAAGTAATGTCATAAATCTGCAGCGGTGTGCACTCTTCTGCGTGGCGGCTATTGGCCTTTAACTTTTGATTCATCCCCTTCGTGCACCAAATCACATATTTTTCCTCCAAACTGTACCTATTATTTTTCTTCCTGATAAGTCAGCGGCCAAGAAGACAGGAACGGGTAGCAAGATTATTGAAGATTACCCTTTTCATTTCCTTTGCTGTACTTCAGAGGTTTTCTCAGCTTTTCCTTCAAAATTACTATAATTGAGAGGCATGATGTGGTTAGCACGATAAACAAGGCTCAGGTGTGACATATGCTGTTAAAGCTACTAATGCACCATGACGACCTCTTTGGGGTCATCAGGTTTTCCTATAAATCTACTAAATCTGCACTTGTATTTGTAAAGTAAATAGAAAAAAAAATTGGTCAAAAGATAAACTTTGTATTCAAAATGAGTTCTGTGCTTTGCAGACGGATATCTACAAACAACAAAAAGCAACCGCTTAAATTTTCACTACGTATTTTTTTTCGCCTGCCCGTATTCCCAGGTGGTCAGCTCTTAAATCATTTTGAAATAATAAATGAAAAGAGTTGCTCGATGTTTGTTCGAAAATTTAAAACTGAAAAAATTCTTATATACTACAGATTATACTAAAAATTTGTCCTATTAAAGTATGACATTTTCTTTCTATGATTGTCACTACAACTGCAGAATAAGAATATAGTGACGATACATAGCTTCACGCAAGCAATTAATACAGATAAGATCCGTAAAGAATTCAATGGAAAACAGTCGACTGTACGAGTGGGAAATCACGCTGTGCAAGAGCTATAGAGAAAACCACATGAAAACCACGTTTCTTATTTGATGAAGATGATATGACAGAAAAATGGATTGAGAAATGAAAAATACAAAAAGAATGTCAGCTTGAGAGTTGTATTCAATGAGCAGGGTTTGGCATAATGCACCATTTAAAGTGTTATCGAGGGGGTCATCAGAGTAATGAAACTAGTGTGCGTACCACGGGAAAGGTATTTATTTCTTGTCACTTGTCTCTTTGAACGTTGTAAAAGCTATTATGAAATGATAATTGGTGGTATGAAGCGTGGGCTAGCACTGCTAGTTCGTAATAATTTTCAATACAAAAAATCGTCTAGGGAACACCTTCATATTTAAAATTAGACCGACAAAACGAAATCAGAATTTTCCTGGCTATTACTATTACCCCAAGCAGTTTAGTACGTGATCCACGCTCCAGTCGTATACACTTGAATTGCAATAAATATAAAATGCGTAGAGATAAGCCAATGAGCTTGTAACTACGTCTGCTGGGGTTGTAAACGAGTGTAATTGATTTTCTCAAAGAGCTTCCCACCAACTGAATTGTTAGGGGGAAACGTTTTGAAAGTTGTTTAATGGCATAAAGAGAGAAAAGAGCGATTTAGTGTGCCTAACTTTGATATACACGTTTTGCTCCTAGGTAAAATCTTATCGAAAACCCCTTGAGAGTTATATTGTGTCTCGATGGGATCAAGAATGATTACTTGTTGCTAGTGTTATTAGTTGTGCTGTTTCATTCTTTAAAAAAATAATGGACAGTCACAATTCACAATGTGTAGGTTCATAAATTAATAGCTATTATATCAGTGCAATGAGAAGAATTGGATAATTGACATTTATGGAGCCAACTATCACACCAAACCGCATACATCATAAAGCCTTCGTAAAATCTACCATTAGCTTTTTAACTTCTTATATCATAAATATTGTTAGATTTATTTTACAGCTTCAAGAGTACTGCAATGCTACACGCAAAATTTCATACCAATATTTTATTTTATAAGAAACGTAAACCAATTAAAATCTGAATCCAATCTGTTAAATCGACTGAACAAAGTTTCAACGCTCATTATATTCCAACAACAAAAAATAGGAGCACCCCAACTAGTCGTTTATTTTTATGACTTCACTGAAATTATTCCACCAAATTTTATGGCGTTGTATTGATCAAATAACAATTTTCAAAGATTCTTAAGCTCAGTTTTTCTTTCACGATCATCATCGTTTACTCTTTCCTTATAGTTGACGCATAACTGAAAACCAGAGGCTATATGAGTATTTTTTTATCAACAGTTAGACATCTACATCATAATAATATAATTTAATGTTGTATGCCCCGTAAGAAGCGCAACATTTCATATGTATGTAAGAAGAACTGGAATATCTTGACTCAGGCTGGTGGTCCGTTTGTCGTCCTGTTCGTGAGATCTCGTTCACACTTTTTTCCAAAAAACAACCGAAAAAAACAAAAATTGTGTCGATATCTAAAAAACGGCACTACGGATCATTGCATTTTTTCTCGATGATCTTCGCATGCTCGCGAAGATTTACCCTTTTGCCTTTACGGTTCTTCCAATGAAAAGTTTAACGCACTCCAACGAAGACATCTTGAGGATATTAAGATGGCAGCGGTGGATAAAATAAATCCTGTTTTGATCTCGTTTCTTACTAGTTCTAATTCAAGTTATTAGATACATTTTTCTAAAATAAAGTTTTTTGTGTGCATATTTTCGGGTTGAAGGATTGTGGCTAATACACCCACAGAGTTGCTTGAATGAAAAAATGTCTGCGCTAGCCATCTACATATGCTCAAGGGTTTTAAAAAGAAAATCGAACAAATGTATCATTGTTTATTTTATGTATAGCAAATGCAATAACCAAACCTAAAATTTTCCTGCGTGTTAATGAACAAAATCCGTATTATAGAGCTTTTGCGTAGTAATATGAAAATGCGACAAAGGCGTCTAGCGGCTTATCCGACAAAAGATTCACTGTGAATACTTCGTTAATGATACAAAGCATAACGATTATAAGAACACATACAATGGTTTAAAAAACAAATTTAAATATAAATCCCCAATCTTCTTTTACTTCCCATTCTCTTTGGCCGTAGCCGCACCAAAACAAATAAAAACTACTCTGGTTTAGTTAGTACTGATCCAGTGATTTTTGTTATCTCACAAAGTTCAAGTAAAATATTCATTATTGTTTTGCTTCAGATGGTAAACTCAGTAAAGCCTCTTGTTTGTAGGTTTTTGCACTCATTATACATTCGCAGATGACTAAACACATAGTTTTTTCACTTGGAATTATTTCCTAAATAATTACTTTTACAAGTACATACACATGTAGTACATTTACATTTTTGCGAGAAGAAACCCCCGAATTAACCTACACATAGACCAAATAGCTATAGGAAGATTCTAGCACTGCTAATGTAATTAAATAAAAACAATTGTCTCAACGATGTTAAGTTAGAGACAATATACTCGAATATACCATCTTTGTTTAATATTACGGTATGTAGGTTCGATAGTGGATTTGCTGAGAAGTTAAATTCAAATATATATTTGAACTAAGAAGATTTTGTGCCTTTATCTCTTTTGCGAATGCGAAATCGATATACACCTTCGGAAGAAAATTAATACGAAGTATTTGTATCCTCAAGGCGCAAACAGAGCTTCGTGACAATTTTAGATTCACATATCATTCTTGTTGCTAAAATGTAAAAATAAAATACATAGGTTCATTGATGCTAGTCACTGCGTCAAAGTCAAGATACCTTTCGTTTTGTCACTTACTCTCACAAAGATGTTTGCCTGGGTTATTTTTTCCCATGAATTTCTTCACTCCAGAGCTCCAGTAACTAACAAAAGTGAGTCAATCGTTGTAACAAGTCGTTCATCACGTTTTCTCTTATGTCAATGTATATAAATCTTTTGGTTGTTTCATCTATTGTAATGGTGTTGCTTACAAAACATTTCTATAGTTTTACTGGAGCTATAAAAGCTGGCCAGTACTTGCAACAACAGCCACTTGATTTAAAAAAGAAACACGAGAGAGTTCTATAACAACAGCTTTGTGTTTCATTCATGAAAGGTTTGTGCTTTCGCTGATGTCGTACGTCCATTTCGGTTGAACGTTTTTTGTTTGCTGCTCACCAGTTTACTCGCATCTACATTTTGAGACTGTTGCTTTGCTTTTTAGATTTTTTTTCGCTGGTCTTAGTCAAGTTATCTTAGTCTCTGTATTTTTTCCTGAAGGATAGTGGTGCTTGTGCTATTGCTGTTTTTTATTCACAAGTAAATCCACTGCCGACCTGAACGAAACTTCGTTGAGCTGCCACTTTTCTCCTTTTCCTCTTTTTTATTCATACAATACGACGAAATACTCGACTCGCCAATTTTAATTTGCGAAAGAAATAATTAATCAGCACTTTTCGAAAAGTTTGACGAAAAATACTCGTACTCCTTTACAACTCCAGTGCATTTATATGTGGATTGGTGAAAAAGCACAGAACATACAAATCTTGTATATTTTTAAGCGACAATAAAATCATAAATTGTTTGTCATAAACTTTTCACCATTGCGCATTTTAAGTTTTCAGAACAAAGTGGCAAAAAAATATAAAATTTCCAAAAGAATCTTGCGTCAAAGTGGCCACGAAACGTGTACATTCATTTCTCAGGACTGTTATGTACGTTTTTAAGACCATGAAAAATATAGGACAAAGTCGTTTCTAAGTGTATGCTGGTGATTGACACTCAGAGATGGTGAGAGACTCCCAGAGAGAGCACTTCCTATCTGACTCACCACTGCAAGTTCCCCACTAGACATGGGGCTTCTTGATCGCTCTGCCCCATCATCGTTTATCATCATTTAGGGAGTTTATAGTTTTGTTCGGCCTGACATCAGAAATGCTTGATGGAATATGACTTTGACCACTGGAAAATGGAGGAAGGATGCTTGTCATCATCATCTTGATGTGTTGATATAATCATAATGGTAGTAATGACCACGCCATCATCAGCAATGATTACCCTGATGAGATTTGCTCTCCACGCACAATAGCAACAACATCAAGTGCATCTTCCAAAAGTGGAAGTGGTGCGCAGTTCCTTACCATAGGAACAGAAAAAAAACTTTGTATCAGTTGAGACACTGGACGAGAGACAAAAAATCAGTGCCCTTGCTGAATATTATCCTTCCTAGTCCACCCCTGGTGAAGATGATGACTTAGTTCCTTCAAGTGAAATGGGGAAATGTGTTAGTGGTTTTGTATTCTATGAGGTCGAACGTACTGCACTGCCCACACACATTAATTGCAGAACACCAGACGTTTCGAGATGATGATAGAGTGATAATTTGGGAGTAAAAATTTCTCATCGTCTCTTGGTTGTCATTATCTTTGGACGTCATCTCTCATCATCGTCTATCCTTGACTTGTNGGACGTCATCTCTCATCATCGTCTATCCTTGACTTGTCTCGTCATTTTTTGGGTAGCGGGTTTCTTTTATAGCTTTCCTTTTCCTGGCCGGTTTTGAGAAAAGTTTTTGTTTAAGTGAAGAGGTTGAAGAGAACGGCAGTCGTACTGCTTTCTTCTGTGAACAGTTTTTTTTCGCGAAAGAGGTAAAAGAGAATGATGATAGGAGAGAACATTGAAATGATGGTGACGTGGGACGTAGTCGGGCTTCACTCGTATGAACCTTCATCTACTGCATTTTCACCACTGGCAAGGCGAAGAAAGAGAAGAATAAAGTCAGTGTGGTCAAGTTTTGGTAGCTATGAAACAGGAGGAAAGTGGGCTTTTGTGATGTTATTTTTCTCGGTTGTTCTCTTGAGTACCATAGTTTCAGCTGAACAGGGTCAACATGATGGTCGTAGAACTCGCAGACAGCAAAATATACTCAACGGTGACTATTTCAGATTGATTCAAAACTATCGGGAGCGTGATCGCGAAAGAGGTAAAAATATTTAATAGAGATAGTAATTAACAAAAGAGAAAAAAAACTTCATTCACTTACCTGACTTGAGCTTTTGTTGCAGCAAGAGCTTCTAAGTATCGTTTTCGAACGTTGTTCCTTTTGCATAATGGAATCAGGAAAAAAAACAGGTTAAAAAGTTAAATAGTTTTACTGACGATCAGTTATAACTTGGTAGGATATTTTTTAGTGATTAAAATTAGAATTAGGTCCACATGCTAAAAATTCCTTGTTCGGAAATATAACGTTCATCATCACATCAGATGTTTGACAATGTTAATTCTTTCATGCCATAAGCATTATAATTTTGAAAACGATAAAAATGGGGTTTTCGCTTCATATCCCAGGTTGTATCAGTGCTCTGCCCATGTGCATTGATTAAATCAATCTAATCGTTTCCTTTCTGAAAATGACGAAACTGTTAACAAATGCATGCATACAAATGATATCCCTATTTGGCAGATCACGAAGTTCATTATCATGCTATTTCTTTCGGCTCCTCATAAGAAAATGTAGACTGTTTCTACTTTATACCACAGTGGGTTTAGAATGCAGCGTCAGGCTGAAAGAGATGCATGCCTCCAGAGGTTTTGGTCATTTTCCAGATAAAGGCCGCTCTCAACATCATAAGAAAAAGTAGACTGTTTCTACTTTATACCACAGTGGGTTTAGAATGCAGCGTCAGGCTGAAAGAGATGCATGCCTCCAGAGGTTTTGGTCATTTTCCAGATAAAGGCCGCTCTCAATTCTCCAGTAGTCCAGGATTTTCTCCATGTGACGAATCCTTATGTAAAGCAGTAGAAATTAATATTTTCTTAAGATTATTACAATCTACATAAAATACCCATAATGTTGTCTACGCAACGAAACAACACAAACATTCGGAAGCATAACATATTATATCCATAATTTCTTATCATACTGTATCTGTTACACGATCATATGCAAGTATATACTTTACATATTCCATTAAGAATTCATTTACAAATTTTCATCGGTATTAGCATTCCCATTTATGTCGGTCGAAGTACTTTCATTATAAGATTATCTAGAATCTTACTCAAACGTTAACTTTTGTTTCTATGTGGCGGTAAGGTGTGTATTCCTATTCTATTATTCAAATCACACTATATAGTACCTCTCAAATGCATCTGACCAGTTTTTTTCATATAAGAGTCTGTACCTATACAAAACGTCCACATCCTGCAAACTGTGTAAAGATGAAGTGGATTCATCCTGGATTAAAAACAGATTTTTGACAGCAGTCCAAATACCCATATAAAACTAGGATAAAATGTCTGGGTGGTGGTAGTAGAAGACATTGGGAGTGCGTGCCCGTAATAAAAACGAGATAAAAATATGAATTAGATGGATTATATCAAAGCTCCTTTTTAAAAACGATAGTCGAGATCATCGGCCAGATTATATAATGAATTAAGCATTAGATTGAGCTTAGCCATTATAAAGAAAAATATCATGAAATACTTCAGAAGGCTAAGTGATTTCCTTACAAGTTCTTAGCATAATTCTTTATCCCGTACTTAAGCAAATTTTGTACTACGTAGTGAATGAAAAATAAATTGTTGTGCAAGTATGGCTACGGTGTTTGAAACGTCACTGAGAAAGAGAAGGGCTAACTTGAAATGTTGTACATAGTTTTTGTGTGATGATTAGCTGTGTGGCTTGTCTGTTGATGACCATTATAATGACTTTGATTATGATAAATTTAATCACTTTACTGCCACCATGGCAGACACTGTATGCAACCAATGAATGAGCATATACAAATTATATTTGTTTTGCGAGCGGGTGAGCTGATTGAAAAGGTTTAATAGCTTCACTTTTGTTAACTTGACATGGGTGTTATTAAATTTTTTACGGTTTCAAAGGGTCAACGATTTATTAACTGCATTTTTTCGATTTGCGTTGAGTGTGCATGACAGAAATCGCGGCGACTGCCATGATGGTTCCGTTTTACATTTCCCTACTTTGCGAATCAATTTTTAGCGATTTTCCACAGCGTTTTTGTGCCATAAAAAAGAGCTTTTGAATCACTCATCCACTCAATTATAGCAATTGTGAGATGAATATGTTTGTAACAACGTCATCACGTTTACATTTCGCGATTACGCACAAGTGTGAATTGATTAGGGGAAATGTGAATACTTATGTAAACTTTAATTTGATCAGTGCAGTAAAAGCGTTGGGATGTAAGTGCAGAACATACTAACAAAGAGACAGTTTGATGGCGTTCCCGGGCCAGACAGTCCAGAAAAGTATTAACAAAATACCAAATCTATAGCAACCTATGATTGCATCAATGTGATAGCGACATCATCCATTTTATTAGCAAATCAACATACAACATGAAAATGGGGCTGGTTGTATTCTACCCCCACAAGCGGACAAAACTGTTGCTCAGGGAATTCAAAATTGTGAAAATACATACAGTAAAAACTCGATTATGCAGTTTGGTATCCATTTTATGTGGGGCCGAGTCCGTGGACATTTTGTATGACATCATTTTAAAATGCCTTATCCCCGTAAATATGTACCCACATGCTACACATGGTCATAGTCATGTTTGTTAATGAATTTGGCTTTTAAATTTTCATAACTCTTTCTCAAAGAGGTTGTATCTAATTTCAAGATTTTTGCCTTTTGTAACAGTTTTCACAAACCTATGTTCACGATGATTCAATGATCTGATAATATTGCATCAGTGGCAAGCCCTATGTAAAAAAGAATTCAACTTTAACAACTGATTCAAGTTGTCACTAGATCCTAAGATTGGTTTATCTATGTTAAGTCATAAAAACTTTCGAGCATGATCTGAGACTCAGACACTGCACAAAACTCTGTATGCAAACACACGGAAACTGAGGTAATAGCGATGACGCTATAAAACACCGGAGAAATGATAGCTCAATTACCATTTTACATGTCTTGATTTCTTGATCATATCGATGTAAAATTTCCAACTTAATGAGGCATTATTTAATTGACAAATTTATGACAAAATAATAATGAATAAGAACAATGTACGTAAAATATTAATACGTTATGAGTCATGAACTAAAATGCGTCCAATACTCTGGACAGGAAAGACCGAAATTTGAAACGTTCACTAGTTAAAAAGGCGACATAATGTCGGGCTCCAAATTTGCATGACTTGTCATTTCAGCGATTTCGTAGGCTCACGAATTTCTCAAAACCTAAGGTCATTTCACTGATGTTAATGATCACTAAGTTAAACCCAAAGCCAGCTTTTCGCATCTCACAATCACATCGTTTTATGTAATAGTCACTCTCACAACCACTATTGACTATTGCAGAAAACTTAAGGTACCTATATACATAAGGCTGCTATACTCAAGGTCCATCTATGAGTAATTCTTCCTCAGCGTCGAGGGGTGTTCATAAGCAAGTTCATAAGAAAATGAAGGAAGTAGTGGTTGTTCAAAAGCGGAATTACGTCTTAAACATAAATTGGAGCTGTAGAATTAGTTATGGTGTCTTCCAATCACCCCACGACGCCAAGGAACAATTGCTTATAGATGGAGGTTGAGTACAGTAGGTCGGCAGATGAATTCGCCAGAAACAAACGATAGAAACCTAGACAGACATGATTTTGCTGTGAGTAATGCTTTGATGTTTAGTTGGTAGTACAAGAACGGGGATATTGAATATGCTTGAGTGTTTCCTGAACAGTTCTATTATCCATTATCTACATTGGAGACATGCAGCGAAATGCGATAAGTACACAAAACAAAATTTAGTTTTCGTGAAAAAGGGCAAAGGTCAATTGCCTGACGAAATCGGCGACGATATACGACACTTTGATGTATAGAAAGAATGGAAAGTTTAATTTATGTTCAATCGA
>VICI01000835.1:0-29450 GCA_019593645.1 Akabosia matsudoensis
ATTTGTGAGCTATTGGATTTGCAAAGAGGACGAGCTGTGCCGAAAAAAACATAAAAATTGCACAGATTTGCAAATAGCTGGCTTTAAAAGAAAAACATATTAAAGGTTCATCGGATGTGATTTCATGATTTATTCGAGAGCAGCTTAAATTTAGTTCGAATCTCGCTGTCGTGCTGACTACACTATATTTAAATAATGAACCATTTCTAGAAGCAAAATGCTGCTTCTAAGTTTGCTCTTCAGTATTTCATGTGGCGTGTTCGCTGTTCACCCCATGGACAGAGTTTTAAAAAACTATCACGGCCAAGCGTACTTAGACTTTCGTCAAAAGTACCATCTCGAGTGGAACATTGACTGGCGGAATAATCTCATGTTGTTTAACATCACTGTTGCCACTTCAGGCTGGATTGGATTTGGGTTCAGCAAGGATGGGAATATGAAAGATGCTGATATGGTGATAACTGGTGTTTCTCCGGACCGGCGGCGGTCGTACATCACAGATTTTCATGCCGACTGTCAACGTAGATTAATAGCGGACAATAAACAAGATTGGAATCTACTTGGCTCCTCTGAAGTGAATGGAAAGACAACAGTCCAAATCTCAAGACTGATTGACACTTGTGACAACGACGACTATCCAATTACGGTAGAATAGAAAAATATACACCAAGAGCGTATTATATTTTTACTTTAACTTAAGCAATTGCCAAAATGTATGGGATTTCCAGGATGATCTGGTTTTTCTCTTGTGGGCGTTTGGCGATACAGACGACTCGAACGAATATCATCACCAAAACCGTGGCTCATATACTTTATATCTGCTGGATCCTGTCGTTCACCCTGCACCGTCGTCAAATTTTCTACCAAAATGGCGTGTGACGAGAGACTTTACTCTTCCTCCAAAGCCGACCATTTACTGGTGCTCTATATTCAAAGCCCCTCCATCCAATAGAAAGCAACACCTTATCTCTGTGCGTGCCGGGTTGTACTTACTTAAGTAATTATAGCCAATGATTGAAAATACAATCAATAAAAGAATGTGTTCATATTTCGTTGTATAATTCAGAGCTGTTTTAGAAAATCCCCATGAGCTGGCTGTTAAACATGTCCATCATTTTGTGCTTTGGCGTTGTTTCGCTCCTCCTGGAATAGATCCTCGACCTATATTTGAGCCACTGCTATCTTATATCGGAGAGGAGTGTTATATAAACGATAAACCAAGGATTCCTCTAAATCTATGCCGGAAACTAGTTTACGTGTGGGCGCTTGGTGGAAGGGTTAGTAGACTGATGCCCAAATCAAACTGGAATGTCTCATGAAAAACAACTTTTATACCTAATTCATATTTTAATAGCCATTGATTCTCCCTGATCATGTTGGTTTTCCATTCACGGAGTCACCAGATGAGTATTACATGCTTGAAACACATTATGATAACCCTGAGGGTGTGGGTGGCATTCGATTTGTGTCAGGAGTTGAGGCAACGTATACACGGCGATTGAGGTAGATTTGTGAGGAAATCTATACCACTAATTTAAGGTTAAAAGGATTATTGAACATTTTTATAGGTCTCAAGATGGAGGGGCGTTTATGATAGACTACGACCTTGCCGGATTTTTCATGATTCCACCTGGAACACAACAGTTCCAACTGCTCTCCCATTGCAGCCCCGATTGCACTCAGATTATGTTCCCACCCGAAGGTCTGGACGTGTTTGCCATCCACTCGCATGCTCATCGCTCCGGGAAAAAATTTAAAATGCGCCAGTATCGGAGTGGGAAGGAACTTCCATGGATTGTTAAAGATGATAATTATTACTGGCTCTTCCAAACTCCACGTCCACTCCAGGTGGATAGAAAACTGCTTCCAGGGGATTACCTCAAGCTCGGTAAATAAATAAGTTATTCTTTTATTACGAGAACTGATTTATTTAGTGTCGAAGCTTTAAAAACGTATGACATTTGTAGAATGCACCTATGATGATACATGGACTAACATGACGACGGTTGCAGGATACCCCGGTAGAGATGAAATGTGCCTTCAAGTGTTTTACCACACAATTAATATCCCCTACTCATACTGTCAGGCTGTCATACCCCAAGAAAATTTACTTCGCCTTGTTGGCGTCACCAACACAACATGGCAAGTCAAAGTCATTCCAAAACTCGAGAATTTTTGTGGAACCAACATTCAGCAGTAAATTTAAATGACTTATAAACTTGTATATGTATCTCTCAGGGATCCTTTTAGTGAGGAAAGAGTTGTTACAAGCCCTCCAGCTTTGAAAGGCATCTTTTTGGATCACGTTCTTGATGATCTGACCCACTGGACTCAGCAGCTTCGCGATTCCGTTCAAACTAAAACTATTACAGAGCCACAAATCAATACGTGCCCTTTTGCCGACCCCGTTGACCCTCAGAATAGCACAGGAACGTTTATATTCCGGCCGCCAGTTGTTCAAGAAGAGTTTTCGCGTCGTAGAGTCTGTCCCAAACCATTAAGAGTTTGATTTTTAAAAAATATTTTGATCATAGTTACGGTAAATAATCTAAGTTGACCTTGAGTAGATATTACAATCTCAAGTGTCCAAAATATTTAATTTAAATTAAGAAAGTAGTTGTCTACAGTGATATTCATCTTATTCCTAATAGGTTTCTTCAGTAGTTTTTAATTTTTTGAACTATAACTAACTTTATTGTAAAAAAATTCCACATGGACTGAATTTGTTTCCTAGTTGCAAAAGACGTAGAGTTGTTTATGATGTGATAAGATTATATCGGGCCCCTCTGGCCAAAATACAGGTCGTGCAATAATGCATACAACAAATTTTGATTTTTTAATGCACTTCTGAATGGAAGAATCATTGTCCATTGTCGGTGAGATTTCATTCTCTAGTTTTTACCAAAGGTAAGTTACTCGCTATGGAGATTCAAGACAACCGTTCTAATTTGGGGTTGGTTCTAGGAGCAGCATCAAGATGGTACCCTTGAGTAGACAAAGACAAAATACAAAGCGTGTAACCGTAATTTCCACACAATGTTCAATCACCGTAGCGTGAAGCTGAATGAAATAGGTATGGTAAAAATAAAATTGGTTTTTAAAATCATGGAAAACCTTGTTTTCAATCAGACTAGTATTGGATATACATTATTATTCAACAATGTACAAAAAGGCATACAATGAATTTAAGAGAGAAAAAGAAAAGCAAAGACACTATTTTGATGTATTGGAAGAACAATTAATATTCTCAATGTTTTAAAAGATATTAGAAGACATGGTTTTGATAAAATAGCTTTTGATAATCCTATCCTTCCCTTGACTCAGTGAGTATGTTGAATACTTCATCCTCCGTTAGACAAGCCTCTCCTGTATTGGGCGTCAATAGTTGTTCTACCATCTTGAAAATCAAAAAGAAATCCTTAAGAAATTGTAAATAGGGTTTTAAAAATACGAGAAAATTGTTGACACTTGCCTGTCGAAGAGGTTCAACTTGATTGAGCCAAACCTCCAAGTCATTTTTCACAGTGGGCTCCTCTCGACCATCAAATCGCCAAAAATACAGCTCCTCGACCAAAAAGCTGAAACCATGCCACTTGCAGAGTAATCTGTACCTTGAAGGATCCGCAATTCTCTCCTCCAAGTAGTTGATAATTATTTGAGTGTACAACGGAGAAATTTCACTCTGGACTTCGTAAGTATAGTTATCCCCGTAAATCACACGCTCAGGGGGCCACTTGAATCTTTTCCGGTCCCTGAAATTTGTTTGAAACGCGTGCTCATATTTTTGAAGGACGTCTAGAACTGAAAAGATATTGGATTACTGATTTTCGTAGTACAGACGAGCCAGCGCCTTCTGAAGCTTCTTGAATGGTGTTGTAGGTCGGATCATAGGGATTTTTCCGGCCTTTTCCGATTTGTACTTTAGTTCAGCCCATTTCATGATCGCCCCCGGGATGCCCTCAGGCTTTTTTGTGCTTAAATATAAACATGTAAAAAACTGTCAATTAAGGGGACAAGTTTCTTTGTAATTATAATCATACCTGACGGCGCGGTTATAATTGGTTGACGATAGAATGCAGCATGGGTAACTGCAGGTTTGGCCGTACCAAATGGGCCGCACGGTGTCGGAAGAAAAGCGTTCGGCAATATCCATAGTTGAGCTAAAACCTGTCATGACGATTCAAATTGGATGTATTACTGAAAATGCTGGGACTGAACACCAAACAGACGGTCAATGAAGGCAAGGTTCGACAAGTTTATGTTATATACCAACAATTTTTTGAGGGTTCACCCCTAACAAAAACTTGTAGATCCGGTCCGGAAAATTTACAATTGTTTAAAGTTTTAAAACTAAACCCATTTCCGGTCGCTGTGGGCTACTTAGTTTTCAATTAGCATAGTATACACAGTACTCCATTTATGTATGTAGAAATGTGCAATTTGTTAATTTGTATTAACGAATATTTTCTTTTTACCTGTATCGGTTTAAATTTGAATCCGTATTGGAAATTTTAAAAGTTAAGTAAAATCGCGAGTTGGAACGTACTATACAAGCAGCTATTTTAAATTCCTGTATTTACTGTATTTACTTACATTTAGCCTTTTTTGCCTTCTTCGCCATTGGAGTATAGTTCATGAAAACTACGGTTCGGAAACACAATCTTTAGTCAAACAGTTTTGTCGATTTAAATGGTCACTCCAAGAATCAATCATGTTTACATTTCTACATCAACAGATGAATCCGATGAATGAATGAATGAATGAACAATTGTCTTTATATTTTTTCAAAGTTTCATCATACATTGCAAAAAATGATAACCCTTGGTACATAAATTCTTGAAATACTCACAAACCAGAAACGACTTTCTCCAATTTTTTCAACCAAGTTGAGAGATGAAAAATGAAAAACATAAGCTCAAGCTTGACACTTTGCTGGAGACTCAAATGCTCAGTACATCGAGGAGGAATCCACAAGCGACGTGCATAGAAAACTCACGCGTTGCAGTAAAAAAAAAACTCTCGAAATGACTGTTCGTCATCTGGTGTCTGGTGTTGGGTGTTTTGCACATTGTGAGCCGGCTCTCATCTGTTCCTCATATCCACATGTAGAGTCGTGGTTGTGGTGGAACACTTGTCTTTTGTGCTAATCAGAGTTGAATTGACACTCCTCAAGAGCACCCTTGGCTCATCACCATTTTTGAAAAAAACAGCATTGGAATTTGTTTGATTAGTTAAAAATGTCGCTGGGTAGCAATGCTGCACGGTTCGCCGACATAGGCCGGAAAATTGTAGCTGTTGGAAGGAACTACAGGTTAAAAAGAAGATTTGAATACTTTGCTTTCAATCGTTAACAGTAATTCATTAAAATGTAAAGGATGTATGTATTAGAATGGTGGCAGTTTTCATGCATCCCGTCATGTAATTTTAATTTGCGTAGGGAACATGCCGCTGAACTTGGAAATGCGGTTCCAGATAAGCCTCTCTTGTTCATGAAGCCAGGGACTGCATACATTACGAAGGGAACTCCGATTCGGGTTAGATATTTACAAATTAAATTATTTATTCGGGCCTGTGGAATGTCCATAAATAACTAACAAAGACTTGTTTTGTTAATTTGTGACTAGCTTCCAAAGGGATGCACGTCTCTTCATCATGAGATCGAGTTGGGAGTCGTGATTGGGCAAAAAGGAAGCAACATTCCAGAAAATCAAGCGATGAATTATGTGGCCGGATATGCTGTTGCTTTGGACATGACTGCGCGAGATTTTCAGGTATAATTCTGGAAGGGTTTATTTATTTCTTTATAGAAATTCAGATGTCAAAATTGAATCAGAGTCTTGATTGACGATCGTTTACAGGATTCCGCCAAAAAGAAAGGTCATCCTTGGGAGCTCGCCAAAGGATTCGACACGTCCTGCCCTGTGAGCGAAATCATCCCGGTGGAGAGCATCTCGGATCCACACAACGTCGACTTGTGGTGCATGGTCAACGGGGAAATGCGCCAACAAGGAAACACCAAAGACATGATCTTTAGTATTCCATATTTGATTTCGTACATTTCCCAGTACTTTACTTTGGAGCCAAACGACTTGATCCTAACTGGAACACCTGCAGGAGTTAGTGCCGTCAAGCCTGGTGATGTAATCAAAGGTGGTGTTGGTAAAATTATTCAAATTGAGTTCAAAGTCGCTCACCCAAACGAGTAGAAGTAATTGTGGTTGAATTTAAAATGCAAATATTTAAATAAATGAAAACGCATAAACCAAAAAATAATAATAGCCGATGATTAATGGTCATTTTCATATTGTCGAAAGCTTTAAAAGTTTATTTTCGGTCAATATTTTACATTTCCGATTGGAGTATTTGTTTCGTATGGGGATTTCAGGGTTTATAAGCGTGTGCGCAAGCCCCTCAGTTAATTATTCCAAGTTTAGCGACTCTTTTGAGCAAAGCATCAACAAGCCGTCGGAAGCTGTTGCACTCCTGATCTGTTGCTTGGTCGGTTGATAGTCAGACGTTGGGGAAATTTGCTGTGATACACGTAGGCATGTCTGTCCAGGAAAACATTTTGGTAGAAGTGCACGGATCAAGCTCCAGGTTGGGTCGAAGCCGAACTGTGTCTCTTCAAGTAAGCTCTTACTATTTGGTTTTTACCGAAGGGCAATAGAAGTACTTCAAATATAATAAAATATTTCTCGGTCAAACTTTTACAGAGCACTGCGTCCTCAGTCGGGTCTTGTCGAGGTGATGGAAGCTCCAAAAGATCACCCCGAAGTGAGGATGACAGCCGGCTCCAAGTTCGAAATCGATCCAGTGAATCCGTGTGCACGTCAATTATGGGGAACCCGGTGTCGGACTGGGAAAACTCATACGTGTCCCACCGGCAGGATGTCGTCGCTCAGGACGGATTCTTTGTCACTCCCCTTCACTTAATCAAGCAACTGGCGTATCATGTCAAGGAAGAAATGACCATAGAGCACTACGCACTGCAAAACACCAACAATCCGAAAGAGGCCATTTATCGGGTTGACATTATGCTTGGTGGCATTCGAGGTTATTTTTTTTATTTGATTGAAAATCAGTTTTAAATCTGACCAAAGAGTGAAAATAATTTTTGGGACTCTTCACAGGCGTCGGTCAATGCACGAGACAACAGCTTGCCCGACAACTCGCCGCGATTGATCTTTATGAGAAAATGCAGCTCGCTGAAAAGGAGCCGGAATTGCGTTCCTTACTCACGTCCCGCGCTGGAATACTCCCGGGCTGGAGGGTGGATCAAAACGTATTCAAAGCGGTGAATAATGCGATTGAAACTTCCGAGGAGCCTGGGGCTAAATTGAAATTTCAAGTTAAACTACCTGCTGACGGGAAACTAGGCCAGTTTACCGCTATTTGTAGAGTTGGTTCGCTAGAAACAAGTACGTCGTTTGATAATTGGTTTCGATTGCATGGGTAACTTTTCAAAATTTAACACCAGTTTTGTTTATCTTGAATCTTATTTCAGAAGGTAGAAATGACATTCCGTCCCTGGCAAAAAAGCTTGCGGCGAAGGAGATGTACGAGAATCTCACAGGCGAGGAGTACTCCGTGCAATCTACCCAGTTGGGGAGTGAGGTTATAGCATTCCCCCAAATGCGACTGCTTGGCTTTAAGCCCCAAATCACTTCTGCTGTATGAAAACTATTCAGTTGTCAGTCATTTTTTTACGCGGAAATGCTTGCCATCCACCTAAATCGTGTCTCTCTTTTTTAATGATACAAAATAGAAGAGGAAGTGGTTGATGGACCATAGGATTACGGACACCCAAATGGTCACCCAATCCAGCGAACCTGACGATGGAAACGATGAGAGGGTAGAGAATGAAGCGCAAAGGGTTCAGTGGAAGAGATTCAAGCATGCCGAACTCAAGCAGCCGACACTTAAGATTACCGTAAAAAATGAGCTGTCCAAACAGGTCTCCCTTTCTGGCCAGTCCACTTTGAAGCAGGAACTCACGAGCGAAGAACTGGAAGCTGAAAACAGCAGAATAGTTAGACAATTAAATTTGCTTACTTTCGACTCAGATTTCGACTCAGACACGCCAGATGTGCCATTGGATACTGATGATGAATTTTAGTGTTACTTTGCGCTAATTACTTATTGATTACTTATTCATAGCTACTTAATCTCTAAAGTCTGACTAGATGTTAACGCAATGCTTTCATGAACTTGGACAAATTTAATTGATAAGAAAAATAAATATATTGAGTCAATCTGGTGAACACTTTTCATAAGAGTTGAACAAAGGCCGTGGCCAATGAGCACAGAGAATACTTTTTTAAAGGAGAGTGGCGGGACAGCTGGGATAAAAATTTTGTCACTGGTATATGAGCATGAAGAAAATATTTCTCCAACGGCGATAGGTTATCTCTGTGTCAGCTAAATCTATAACAATGTGGAAGGTTTTACGAACAGGTGCTCGTGTGTCAGGTTCTGTTGTAGGACAGCTTCAATGTTCAGGTTCCCGATCGGTGCCAGGAAATCTACAAACTTTCTATTTAACGTCAAGGACGATTTCCAATAAAGGCGAAGAGCGGTTGTCGGCAGTATCGTCCACGAAATCGATTAAGGACGCCTACAAGGCATCGTCGAATGAAGGGGAAGATGGAAATGCCGGCTGGTGGATGGTTTTTATTGGTAATTGATGTTTGAATTTACATGTTTCTGGGAGAAGCCCAGAAACGCAATAGTACAAGTAGTTCAGTAATAATACGCTGTGTTTTAGATAATTCCTGTGAGTACGTTTTGTCTGGGAGTGTGGCAAGTGTTCCGATGGCGTTGGAAACTAGGGTTGATTGAGGAAATGCGATTGAAGTCGATAAGTGATCCAGTAGAATTACCGGAAGAGTAAGTGATTATGCCGCATCATGACACGATGTACATTTTTATGACCGATGATTTCAAGTGTATTATTTTTTTCACTACAGCGAGCTACAACTTCAGGAACTGGAGTATCGTAAGGTTAAACTTCGCGGCGTGTTTGACTACTCGAAGGAAATGATTATGGGTCCCAGATCCTTGGTCATTCCCGAAGATCGTTCGTCAGAACGAGGCCGAGGAGTTTTTTCAGGCGGTTCAGGGAATAATGGATTTCTTGTGATCACCCCATTTCAAATTGACGGATCCTCGTAAGCCAACCTACACGACGTTATTTAGAGTTTAATTGCGATGAAGCATTAAAACTAAATTTTCTTACTGTTAACAGTGAAAGGATTCTAGTAAACCGCGGCTGGATCAATGCTCGATCGCCTGAAAAGTTCAAGCATGTTGAAGGGCCTGTGGAAATAGTTGGTATTGTAAGAAAAACGGAAAACAGAGCGCCATTCATGAGTAAAAACAAACCTGGTCAGAACATACTCCACTACCGTGACGTCCCGACAATGTCTGAGCTGTTGAATACGAAACAAGTATTCCTTGACTTGTATTCTATCGATGGTGTCGATTTTTCAAAAGCCCGACAAGAATCAATCCCAGTTCCACGCCAGACCCGCGTCACACTAAGGAACGAACATGTTAGCTACTTTGTCACTTGGTTTAGTCTATCCGCGATCACGTCGTTCATGTGGCATCGAAGATTTGTCCGTCGACTGAATCTTCTGTGAAGTCTGACCGTAGAAACCAGCATAAATAATTTATTCGTAGCTCCTATATGGCCAAGTCGCAGTTATGATGTAAAAAAAATTAAAATCGCTAATGACTTATAATTACATAAATACTGACTTTAATTTGTTTCATTCATGCATACCGGAAAATAACATAATATTCCTGAATCGAAGCATTTTTTTACAAACTGGGGTACTTTGAGACTTACGACAGTTTTGGACTTTGTATGAGTACTCGCCTATCGGCATTCAAACTGCTTCATAATATCAACAGTATTTTCGTCAATAGGTCACAAGGGTATCACTCACTCCACACGTTCTTGATACTCATTGCATGACAAGAACAAACTTCGTTACCTTGCCTGTCAATAGGCACGATAATGGCTCGGATTAATACAGTTTCTTCGTGCTTCCTGCTAAAACCTGTCTACGTTTCCAATCTTGTTTCGCTAGGTAAACCGATTATTTGTGATCGTCTGCGTAAATCCTAGTGAAACTTTTCTAGTGTTTTCTTTATCTTACTTCTTCTTCTGCTTCGCATATCTCGCAAAAAAATGACTGAAGAATCTCTTCTGCTGAACCCAGGTCACCGTTAATAATGCCACTCTAAGAATGCTCCTCTTTGAGACAAAAAATTAAGTATTGTTCAGCATATGTATTTGGGTATCATTCATAAAATACATTTCCCAAGTTGGCTATAAGTAACGTGCCATGGAAACTAATATGAGAAAAGGAAAACTTCCCAGCACAACATTAATAAAAATAAGTTCAGAAGTTATCCAGGCATTCCGAAAAGACTTTCTTCTCAGTTTATTTTTGAATTTCAAAGAGAAAGACATATCAACCCTGATTAGCGGAAAGTTTAGACTTTCACTTCCAAAGACAAATGGAATTGAATCAGCTCTTTGTTATGAAACGGTCACCTACCTACCTACTTGGATTTTGTTTTTTGTTTCACATGGAGAAAGTCAAACGTATGCTAACATTTAAAACAACGAGAAAAACAGGATCGTGTGTGTTTTACATAAAAACCCATTTCCTTATTAAACGACGTGTTATCTCACATGTTTTGAAAAGGTTTGGGCAAGATTTTGGTTACAAAATAAGAACACATTGTTTTTTTTTTGCCTTTCCACAATAATAAGGATCACATTACCGCATCCTTTTTGTAATAAACAATGGTTTATAGATTATTCCTTGAAAAAAAAATCAGAACATGATCGAGCCCAGAGGAAAAAGAAATTTACACAGATTCATGTAATGGTGACCTTGCTTGTTATACTTCACGTCTTCACATCCGTTTTTTTATTAGTGACGATAATATTTCATTTTGTTTTGCTAGTTTCTATTACAATCTAGCTTCTGGATCAGCTATCATCTTGATACGGAGTGGCTCCAAATAAAACTTTCGGTTTTCTCGAGTAACTTTCACCAGAATGAGGAATAATGAAAGCGGACAGGAGTTTTTTTCAAGAAAACATGCGAACATGCATAACAGCAAACTTGTTAGATTGCTTTTACCGAAAAATATCTTAGTCTATGTTGCATACTTGTTTGTCGGTCTGTCTTCGAATAAAGACTAATCTTGCCAGCGTTACCTGCTTTCGTTTTTTAGGGTTACGCGATAAGTTGACACATTTATTATACACCCCGACGATTTCATGAAGGGGAACAGTAAACAGCAAAAGAAGAAAGATTTGAATGGTTGCAAGTTGGAAACCAAATAATGTAGGTATCTCATAGGGAAAAAACTAGAAGGGAGGAAGGAAAAAGGAAGTGGAGGAATCAGAAAGTGTCTTAGTCTGCCAAGAGCTGAGAGTTGGACAGCGTCTCCAACAACAACAAAAAATGTCGCTCTTGGAAACAGATTTCAGATTCGATTTTGCTAGGATATCTGATTTATTTTCAAAGTTAAAATATGTTGTAGCATAATCTATGTGGGTTTCTCTGTGTTTAAAATTTAAGGCCAAGTGGAGAACTAGTTTGTTTTTGTAAACATCAAACGAGAATCTGGGGAAAATGACAGTATTTATTTTTTAGTAGCGAAAGCTGTTTTATTTATTTCATGCGCACGTTGCAAGTGAGTGTTTGTCTTTTACAGATAGAAAATAAGTAGTGCATAAAAAAGCTGCGAGATCGTGAGTGCACCAGAGATTTTCAGGAAGTTTATCAATAGCTTTTTTGGTTGAGGAAAGTCGCCGAATAGAAACCAGTTGGAGGGAGGTTTTTTCTTTTTGTTCTGTTAACATTGGCTTATTAGCATCCACTTTTTCTATGCTGCAATGTCGCATGCTCGTCAGAAGCCCCATCACTACATCACGTTGCTCGATTGCCATCATAAGAAACATGCGAGGAAAATACAGTGCTGAACGGATTAAGCCAAGTGAAAGTTATCTGGAAAATACTACAATCCCACTTTTTTTTTGGAAAAAAACAATAATGCAAATTTCGATGTACGAAAAGTTTCGCGAATCTTAAACTGCTAAAAAATTTGACAGAGTGACATTTGATATTTTCCCCTTCAAGAATATCTTTTGTTATTGAATGAGTTGACGATAAAGCGTCAAAACTGTGAATAAGATTTGAAACCATAATGTTCGTTTTGTTCATATGCAGATAACTTTTAAAGAATAATCTAGATAGTTACATATTAGATTGCGAGAATAAAAAAGTTCTTATGGCAAGTCAATACAGACAACTGAGAATAATAAAAAAAGTAAAAGAACACAATGCTCAACCAGAATGGCTCAACTTGACGAATATCTTGTGGAAAAACTTCGAGAAATTCTGGAGCGGCTCTATTCCAAGAATAAATTGATAAATCGTGGTAGCAGGCCAAGATTTAGTGAGAGTAGTGGTTTGTCACAAAAACACTCACAGTTTGAGTCAGTGTCCCAAGAACAACTCTGGCTGGAGCAGCCAGGGAACTTGGTGGGCTACAAGAAACTGTCCCCTTCTTTGTTTCCTGATGCCCCACTCGACGATCTAGACATGAACTTGCGGCTTGGCAATTCGTCGAGAAAAATTGAGTTAGCAAGAGGCACTGAAGGTGACTACTTTGAAAGTGGAAGCACAAGAAATGATAGCTATTACGGAACTCGACAGTTTCGTTTGAGTAATGAGTCTGCATTCTCACCAAGTCGGGTTGAGCCAGTCACCTACGGAGTTGAAGTAAATTACACTAGTTTTGAAAACGATTCTTTCGTAAGGGACTCAGAGGTGGGTGAGAGTGAAGACGACTCCTCTGCCCTTACCAGGAACCTCCACGAGTTTATCCACATTCTTAAAATGTCACTGAAATCGGGCTCATCTGCTTTCTCCTCTGGTGACCACAATGCCGTCTTTCAACCCAGTAGTCACGGTAGAAATCCTCCGAATAACTTGGAAGGCGAAGGGAATGATTTGAACAGTATTAGTGCCACTGGGTCAACGAACCCTTTTTCCGGAATTGAGGCGGCGAGTACGACGAACATGGAGTTTAATTTAACGCTTGATGATATCTTGGATTTAAACAATTTACTGGAAGGGGACGACTCTGCGTTTGGGATTCCACTAAAACACATCCTCATCATTTTTACGTATCTTGCAATCGCATGTGTGTCAATCATTGGTAATTTGCTGGTTGTGCAGGTAAGCTGATAGAAAAGGAACTCGGGGTAATTAACCCCTGTCATTCACTATAGTACATATCTGGTTAATTTTGCTTTTTTAGCTGGTAATAAGAAGCCGACGATTTCACACATTGACTCATGCACTACTTGCCAACCTGGCGGCAGCGGATTTATTCTTGGCCACGTTCAATATTCCATTCAGCGCGGCCCGTGTGATTATGACGGAATGGCCGTTTGGCTCGTTTTTGTGTCGGACTGTACCTTTCGTTCAAGTCACTTCAGTGTATGCTACATCCTTTACAATGGCTGTAATAGCACTGGATAGATACCAGGTAAAAAATGTACTTGTTGACTTGACTAAATAAAAATTGTGATTTGTTTTACTTTTGGGTGAAAATGTTACAGGTTATTATGAACCCACTCGGAAAACGGCTGAAGTGCTCCCAAGGCATTCTCTTGGTAATTGCAATTTGGATGGTCTCAGCGATTTTGTCTCTCCCGTATGCTCTAAATCACCGGGTAAAGTAATTTTTGATGGTTTCCAGCATTCTTTGGGTAAACTTGACTTTCTCCAGAAAACCTGGGAAAGTACGAGGAGAGACCATTAGCTCAAGAACAGCGATAAAGTTAGATGAAACGTCAGCAGACATTTTCTACACATTGAGAATTTAATAATGTGTGTCTGTAACAAGCTTGCACAAAGTTAAATAATTAAAGGCTAAAGAAAGTAGATAACAGATTTCGCATAGTTGTTGTGAAAGCCATTACTGTGCTTGGTGAATGCAAAGCTCCTAGTAATGTAAGTTTGCATGAAGGTACCAGAGTGTTGCAGTGACTCCCTGGCTTGCTTTTTAACACATTTTTTGTAAGCGAGGAAATAGATTGAAACAGTTAAGATAGAAGAAACTGACAGACAAAACCTTTCCCTTTCCAAAGAGATAGTCCTGAAGTATGCGACTGGTGTGAGGAAAATATTTGCATAAATTGTTTTGAGCACAAAGCCGAACGTTCCACGATGACTCTGTGAGGGTGAGATAGCTACCAAAACGTTTTACAAAGAGCTTTCGACCTTTCTCCGGTGAAAGTTGAAACTTGTATGAAAACATTATAGCAGAATGGAGGAATTCTTAAATTTTTGCCTAACGTTTTAACTTGTCTCTACTCTTTGAGCCGCTAATAATTTATATGAACCTTACATGAAGTGCCGTCGGTCATTTATTGAAACAAGGTGTTTAAATCATCGTGACGGATTCTTAATGTTAAGCTGTAAGAGGAGCTCATAATATGATTCGGTTTTCGTTAGGTTGTCACTCTGCTCACGGTGCGTATTGTAAAACGTTGCCAAGCCGAGTTTGGATCCCTCCGAGCAAGGCAATTGCTCACGGTGGCAACATTTCTCGCCCAGTATTTACTACCACTTTTATTTACGACGGGGTCGTATATTGCAATTATGAAGCGGCTCTGGCACCGTTCCTCTGGACTAGGTAATATATTAATATTTATTAGACTTTTTTTGAAATCACGGTACTGTGCTTGGGAAGAGCCACGATGGATTGGGTCGTAACATAGTTCCGTACCAAGTTACGATTTTTTTCTCGACTGAAATATATATTTTAGGCTCCACAACCCCCCGTCAAGTTGCGGCACAGTCGAAAGCGAAACGGAAAACAATAAAAATGCTGGTTCTAACAGTGATTTGCTTTGCGATCAGTTGGGCTCCAATAAATATCTACCACCTACTCACCCACTTTTCTCATGTTCGTCACAACTCTACAGCCCTCCTCATTTGTCATATGATAGCTATGTCAAGTTCAATGTATAATCCTTTCATCTTTTGTGGCCTGAACGAACATTTCCGGCGGGAGGCTGTAAAATGGTTACACTGTTTCCGCACTCGTAGATCCCCAATTGTGCATCCTGGAGCTGAGGTGAACGGAATGCTAGGTAGAACTGATCAGCTATCACGGAGAAACATGTCTACGACTGTAGTTCATACAACCATTAGTTGCCGAAGGTCACCACAACATAATGCATCGATGTCACCGAGGTCATGCCAACGGAGACGGATTCTGGCGCCCACCCACTCCCCAATGACGACTCCATCTACGACCTATTTAGCCTCGCAATCCCACACGAATGCTGTTGAGAGAGTTGAATTGAGCCCAGGACTGGACAGACTTTCCACGAATGGGAATACAAGTTCGCGGTACAAGCCAGAAATGTTATTTCTCGTGAAGGGCATTGTATCTCAATCGGACGCCAACGTAGATCCAGAAGACATGGACTCTGGGGAAGACATAATTAATGGCGATGACTTCTTTGACAGTCTTTGCGATGAATGGAATTTAAGTCGAGATTACAAAAACTGCAAACGAAACAATCAATCAGATGGAGATACAAATGACAGGGTTTCCCTGTCCAGAGACAGTATCGCTGACGATAACGAGCTTGAAGATTCCGAGCAGCGCAAAGCTGAAACAGCGTTTGTGGGGGAAGTTGAAACAACTACGCGTGAGATCCCATGCACACAGCCTGATGATATGTGAAGCGTAGTTTGCTTCAACACTTGATGCTTAGAAAATCACTCAAAAAACGAATTTTTTTCTGTTTGCAACTCTTTGAATTGATTTATTTTTTTCCATTAAAACTATAAAACATTTCAACAACATGTTACAATAGGTTTACTTTAACATAACAATCAAAGAAAAAAGGGCAACGGAATAACACATCCAACACTTGTACATTTTTTTGAAAATTGGTACTGTGCATTTATATAAGCTTCTCTTTGTAGAACTGGTAATTCCATTGTTTCTTCTGTTTCTTTAAGCTGTTTAAACAAAAAACACACTCTCTCTGTCACACAGTCGCAGACACACTCACACACACACAGTCATACAAAATACTTTCTCCACTTTCTCTCCCTCCTCTGTACAAAACACATTATTTAACTTAACTAGAATTTATTTATTTCAGTTGCTGTCCCACTGGAAACTTGTACAGTGAAACTTTTGCATCACAGCTTAAAATTTGCTGATTCAAAAAAAAAACATCACACTCGACATTGTAGTGCATTTTACCGTAGATTATTGTTAACAAACCATAAAATAAATTGAAACTGGTGGTGATTTTTTTGTGTTCGCCACAGCAAAACAAAAAATGGCGTTGTTTCGTAATTATTCATAGGCATTGAAGTAAATGGTGATAGTACTAAATGGTTTCAATGACTGACTAGTAGCAACATAAAACAAAGAAAATAAAATAATAATAAAATATAAGTTTAAAAACACTGTATCAACATGTACTCATTCTTGTCATGAATCATTTTTGATTTTTTTTTCTTCATTTCACAGGGTTAGTCATCCTTCACGCTTTTCTTACTTTCCCTTTTGCATAAGTAAATAAATATATACGTTTTGCTCACTGTCTGTCACTGCAACAGCTAATGTATAAACACGTTTCTTAGCATATATTTTTGTAATAGAAGACCTATCTAACAAAAACATAAAACCTTTCAATAAAGCTTCCCTTAGAAAAACTTTAGGCTTTTAAAAAACAGATTTTCCACCTAAAGTTCACTTGTTCCCTAGAAAAAGTGATTGAAGCAATATCAAAGTACTATATCGTTTCTTATTACAGAAGCTCACGTTGAAACACCTGAATCAAGTCTTTTTGTTGTCGATTGCTGTCTTGGAAAATTAAAAAGAAAATTATCAAGTTGGGTACCTATCCAAAAAAATTAAATAAACACGGACGTTTTGCGATTTTAAATTCAAAAACAAAATGCAAGCAGCTTGAAAACAAGCACTTAGCATTACCTTCAGTTAATTTTCTTTTCAGCGCTTATTGACTAGACAAAATATAATTTAAGATCCCTGCCATTTCTTTAGAAAAAAAGGACTGAAACGCGGTGCAAGTAAGAAGACCAAATAGGTAAGCACTTGAAAAAAATATCAGAGGTAAAAAATACACTTGGAAGATAAAACTTGAAAACAAAACAAGCAAAAAAATTTCGGTGGGAGCTTCAATTCAATCTCTTCAACAACACCAACAGAACAAAAACACAAATTCCCTCTAATATTGGGGGTCAAATTTCAGGACACATGAACTTGCAGGTAAAACAAAAGAACTCGATAAAAGGCTTCACATTTTTCTCTGTCTGACTAACAACTATTTTTAAACATATTTTTTTTGTTACAGTGAGCAACACAAAATTTTCCTATTTTTTTTTTCTAAAGATTGTTGCCGATACAAAGCAACAAAAAATATTCTTCTGCACGGGATTGTCACAGCATTCATATAAGGCATTTAGGAAACTATATATATCTATATTCTTTTCCAAGATATTCACATAAACACTAGCTTTCTTGTATTATAACGAACTTCGGCTTGGCTTTTACCATATCTAATATTAGGAAAGAAAATGGTAAGATAATTATAATAGCTTTTTTTGCAAGCATGAAACAGACTCGTGAAGAAAAGCCGGCACTCTTTCCATTAAAAAAAAACTCTCTCTCCCTATGCCTCTCTTGTCTTTCTCTGTCTCTATAACTCTAAATTGTAAATATGATACAGTAATACGCGAAGTAATGGTAGGGTAAGTTTTCAAAGCCACTCTTCTTTAGTGTAAGCAGGAGAAAAAAGTATACCACGAAATTGCATAAATTAAGCTAAAACTAAAATAATAATTATAAAACGTATCAACAACAACAAAAATTGTAACCTATGAAGAATTCCACGAAAAAAATAGGCACAAAGTGCCGAGATACGACTTTGTTTGGTAGCTAATATAGCTCTCTCGTTAGTCCAACAAGTGTAATATGAACTGAACATGGAAGAACTAACGAGAGTGGAAAAACCGGCGATAACTTTCTTTTTCTTCGTGTAGCATTCTTGGAATATGTCTTTTTTCGTAATGAGAAGAGTGTCTTTCATTCACTCAACTTGAGAGGGTAATATTGAACAAGTGCAAAACAAAACTGAGGAGGAAATAAAAACTGTACAAAAACGGTCCAAGTCAAAATTCTCTCTCTCTCTCTCTATCTTTCTCCCTCTCTCTCTCTCCTTCTTTCTTTCTCATATTCTCTACATACTTTCTAGTCCAAACTTTTTCTAGATATCCTGTGATACCGTTCCATTATTTAAAAATGAGATTTGGTGGCCATACTTGTATGAACATTCAATGAGAGGTCAGTGAATGTACAATAAAAGATGCCAGGAATAAGTCTTTGTACACACACACAGATCAACTGATAAAACAGTATTTAGTTAGTTTTTGGTGGGCATGAAATATTTGACCTTAATGTTGACCAGCATTGCGCCTCTCAAGAATTGTGCAATTGGTAATGAGAGACTGGCATTTGAGAGATAAAGCTGAGGAACTAATCAATGGAAAATCGTTTCCACTTTCGACTTTTTTTGAGCTTTCGTCTTGTCTTGGTATGGCGAGAAGCTGTAAAAACACGAAAAATAAAATAGATATTAGGTACAAACTTCAAAACAAAACTCAGTTGGCTAAGGACTGCTATTTTTTGCACACTGAACCTACCTCATATTCATCTGGACAAATGGTAACGGCAGCTTGACCAACGAGGTCGGGAAGTACTGAGCCTTCTACAGGTTGTAAATGAAAACAGTGAACAAGGGAGGTAAAGAATAAGAAGAGTTCTTGTTTAGCCAAAATATCTCCAAGGCACATGCGGCGTCCAGCTCCAAATGGCATCCAATACTCAGGCTTGTTGACTGCCCCCGAAGCATCCAAAAATCGGCTGGGCTTGAATTCTTCTGGTTCTTCCCAAAGCTCTTCGTCCATCAGTACAGAATAGATGAGAGGAATGACTTGAGTGTTCTTTGGAATTTCATAGCCGTCGAGTACAACATCCCTATGGAAGCAAAAAAAAAAAAACAAATGATTAGTTAGACGTGTTGCACGAAACCTCAACACCGACAAGGGACTCTGATGACGTAAACCATGTAACAACTTACTTGGTGGTGCAATGTGTCGTGCCAAGTGGAACAACGCAGGCTCGTCGTAGTACTTCTAGCATTGTTGCTTCAGTATAAGGCAAGAACGGCATATCGTCAAGGGTAGGAAGCCTTTCTCGTCCAACAACCTAGAAAGTGGAAAGAAAAATAAATAATAATGATGATTAACTATGAAATTTCGATTGCTACAAAAAATAATTATTTTTCGATTGCTGATGTTTTTGTGCCATACTACATTAAGCTGCACTTCATGACGAATCACCCCCACACAATTTTGCAAGATTATACCCTTAATTTGCATGATTGGAGCAAGTTCGCCTGACATTTCACCCAGATTCAAGAAGGTATTTCTTGTACTAACTACATATGAACACATGCACTTTTTATATTTTTACATACATAGCCATCTAAATAATATCGTTTTTTTGCAGAATGAATGAATGGTGTGAATGTAGCAACTTTTCAGGTAATCGAAATGAGTAGGGGGTGAAGAGTGCAGAAAAAAAGAGTGCGTAAACATGTACCTGGTCAAGCTCGTTTTGAACGTTCTTCAAGACCTCCGGGTAGTGAAGCATATAAAGAACTGCCCAGTTCATTGCAGTCTTTACGGTCTCCATCCCTGCACTGTACATATCACCAAGAATCTGGTAGATTTGACGATCTGTAACAAATAAAACAAGAACAATTACATAACCGCGTTACGCACGACACAGTAACCTATCAAAAAATCTACGAAACCGTGTTGTTTTTCGGTGAGTTTTTAAAAATGTTAACCTGTCTATGAAATCTGATTCATTTTTTTGTAGAAATGTAGCATCCGATACTCATCAAGTAGCACATAGGTGTTCAAGTTGAAGTGCACAGACAAGCAAATATGTTTTAAAGAATCTCTTCAAGAAATCACGAGTGCAGCCGAAGTTGTCGTAATAATCAACAAAATAACGAACAGCAACGAGACAACATTGTTACAAAACGGTATTGACTAGTGCTTCTTCAGTAGAGGACTTGATTTCAGCACCGGTCATTTGGATGCCAAGGTACCTCATCCTTTGCAATACAAACAAACCTGGTAGCTGTATCATTGCCAATCATATCATTCCCAAGATTTAAATTCTCGTCAAAAAAGGTTATGCTGATCACAAAATAGAGTCGGTGTCTGATTAAAAAAAAGTTCATTTGTAGCTTTCTTGAATAACCGTGCAAGATGCGTAATACGATAAGCAATATGTAACAAGGAGATTCAGGTACCAAAACTAGAGAGGTTGAAGGAAAGGACACGATAATCGCTCGTAGTTTAAAAAAATAGATAAAGTGTTTGGCGCCCTTCTCAGTAGCTGTTGCCGTAAGATTACAATAAATTACCTCTAACTTTAACAACGCAGTTAATGGTACTTTGCCTTTCATATTTTTTGTACTATTTAATCAATAATCATTATCATAATTATAATCCCTTAAGAAAAATATTTTACTCGTGCTCAATGCGAAAAAGGTAATACGTGACATACTGGATAAAATCCATCGTAATTTCCAAATTTCGTAGTTGTACATTTTCTAACTTAGAACCTAATCGGATGATTTCAACCCAATCGCTATTATGAAAATGGAGCATGTAATCTAGTTTGCTGACGAAATATACAAATGATATGATAAGGCTACGAGTGGTTTTTACGTACCTGGATCCTTGCCTTCAAACAAAGTCTCCTCCCGTCCTTCAGCCTTAGCGGTTTCAATTTCAAGCAAGTAACTGTCCACAACATCACGAATGTTTGAGGGATCAAATGTGTTCTTGTGCTCTTCCACAATCTCCCGAAAGAAGCCTGCCATCTCAGCGCGATTCTGATAAGAACCGAAGATGTTCCATGAAACAGAGAAACAAGCGAGCCTGTTAGCATTTCACATTCAGAAGGGAATAGCATTCATTTCTAGCTTTGGACTAGACTTGGGGTGTCATGAACAAACCTGTTGAATTTTCACGTTGATTTCTTTGATGTCAGGTAAGTACTTGAGACTAGGCAGGAAATTGGTGGAGCCAGTTGATGTGCACAAGCGGAATCCCTCTTCGATCAGTGCAGTGAACTTTTTGAAGCGGGCGTCATCACAGGAAAAACGAACGCTCATTAACAATGAACAGATTACATTGCTAATGGACACAGTCAAGAACTGGGACAAGTCTACAGGTCTGCCTCGATTGGCGAGAATGCCTTTCAAGAACTGGTCTACTTCAACCTGTGTTTCCAGAACAATCATAAATATGAAAAATGCGTCTCATAAAGGATCTTGTCATCAGTTGTAGCAGTTTTTACCATGATTCTCGCTTCTAATTGCTCTTTTCCTCTTCCAATTTGTTTCATTCCGAAACTACGAAGTTGTTCATGCAAAAACTTACGTTGTCCTCTCCATAGCTTTCCATCTACGTTAATCAAGCCTGAAAAAAATTATAAAATATATAACCCTTATTAGGTACATAATTCATGAATACCTATTAATTTTTTTCATTAATTTCCCAACTCTTTGTCCTTGTACTCAATTTCTATTATTTTTCCTACGGACAATAGCGAAATCCTCCCTTGATATGAAACAAGACAATAGATCTGATTTCTAAATTCTTACTTTTTGTTTTTCAACGGAATTCCTTGGATTTCGTCGAATTTCTACTTTCCCTCAAGCGTTTCCAAAAAACCGAAGGACAGGGCAACGTGCTTTAAATCATGTCTGGCTTTTTTCTCGCTCTCTCTCTGCTCTTGCCTGCCACCTCCAATACGGTTTCAAATGGAAAAAAGAGTTCATAAACCCGAATTTTCCGGTATTTTATTCACGCAGCACGCATCGGCATATGAAAACTCGAAGTGCAGCTAAATTTAAGTCGTTTTTTATATAAAAATGTTGCACTCGCTAGGCATATAAAAGCTTCCGATACAGTCACCACCTTTTTAAACTTGTTTGCAAACGTACAAAAACCAACGTCAAGCTTAATGGTTTAATCATCGTACAGATATTAGGGAGCCGAAAGTATTGAAAACCGCCTAGAATAGTAATATTAGGATGAATAAATTATGCGTCAAGTCTACTAGCAGTCAACACATGTAGACTGGACAGGGTCACTGCCCTGAGTTTTTTAACGTTTCTTTTTCGATATTCAAATATATACTGATTGCAATGTACTATATAGCTTCACAAATAATATAATACTACTTTTTAAAAGTGGAATATAAGCTTGACCATGTTTTGTCAGGACCATTCTTAGATCACAAGTTTAGATATCCACCACTTTCCTTTATTAAAGAGTCAGTTCGAGTTGCATTTTTAGGAGGATGATGGTCTCCATGGGCGTCTTACAACCTCTCAACCAACCTGGAATGATAATAATCACGACAAAAAAAGCATTTCGCTGAGACTACACTACGTGCGAGCCATCACACAACGCACTCAATGACAACTCACACCAGCATTTGCATCACGCACTGGAAAACTGTAAAGGAAGCCCGTACTCATCATCATCGGGGTTGTCCAGTGCATTACACCTGCACTGGTTCAACGAGAACGCTTCAGGACATGTAATGTCTTTGCTGAACAAAGTGTATCTCTATTATACAAAGGGTTGATGTACACATAACAGTTTTTGTTTTAAATTTTAAGATAAGGTTAATTCCGGCCAAGTCTCGTTTGTTGCACTTGTTTTTCTTCAATGAAACTGCATTTTCACGTCCTTCATTTCAACATCAGTACGAGTTACTCGAATGAAGTATAAGTCTACGTAAAACATAATAATAATGATAATCCTGATAAAAATCCTGACTAGAAGACGATGTTGCTGTTGCCACTACAGCGTTTTTTTGCTCACTGTTACAACTTCAGTAAACCGGCTTGTTGCATCTAATGGTGTACAGCAGTTAACACGCTTGCAATATGAATTGCATGGTAAAAATGATGATAAAAATGCAGTCATAATAATTGTTGCGCAATGAAGTAAAAGAAAAATCCCTATCGCTTTTCTGTTCAATTTTTTTCTGCTCGATCTTCCTTGAGTATCTCGTTTGGTGGCGGAAGGAAGTTGTTCCTTTTTTGTGTGGATCGTTTAAAGAGGGGAAAAACGCTGTCTGGCATGACATATTAATTGTTGTTTATATAAACAAATGGCACTGGCGTCATCCTAAGATTTTCATTACGAACATATTCATTTCCAAACTGTTTCTTGTAATAAAGATATACCGTCACCGGTTATCGGATGCACCAAATTGGTTTGATTCAATTTATGTTATTTCTTTGTACCTACAAAAAAGCCCATTAGGGACTTGATCACAAAACTAACTGCGCTACATCAAGTTTGCTTTCAATTTCTAAAATGTTTAAGGGTAAAGGACTACTACTACTTGTTCTTCTTCTGGCGCCATTGATTTTGTGTTTTTTATTATTAGCTTTGCTTGTATAACTAATGAAAATCGTCTAACCTTTTGTCCTCCAATTTTGACAAGCCAAATCAATGTATGCGAACTATCAGTAACGGCTTGCACTTTTTCAGTAAATGTGGCAACATTTTGTCTTATTTTACTTCCATAGCATTGTGTGCGAAACTACACAGCGTCCGAGCTGTGAGAGTGTTTTATGTAACAATTTTTGCACAGTGTCATGCATGTCAACTTCATTGACTCAAACTAGGACAAACATCATGGAGCAACTAGCCAGAGCTTGTGTCTCATTTTCGCATTATTTACATTCAAATATGCACACATGAGTATAAATTATAGGTACTCATGAACTCTGATGATAACCACTACGATGATTATTGTAATAATAGGCATACGAAAAAATAGCTATCCATTCATTTTTTGTCATTTGCTGGTTATGCTATATAGCATAGCAACTGGTGCAGGAATGACATAGGTATAAACAGTCGTAAATACGAAAACTGAAAGATACAGATACAGATGAAAGAATATCTTATCTTGGCGCATGTGTTGTAAAACGAAACATGGTATTGGTTAGCAGACCTTTACCACCTAAGCGTTTAAGTATTTTACTAGCTTCTCATAAAATTAACTATTTTTTCGTTCTTGAAAGAACTCATAACCCACGATAAAATGGCAACAAGTTTTGTACATTAATTATCATTTCAGAACACAAATGTTAAAATGTCCATTGGCAAGACACTTTGCTAAACAATTTCTTCTCAAAAACGACAAAATGAAAATCTGCTTATAGATTTCTTTGCATAATAGGTAGCGATAAAATATTTACACAAAAAAGAAGAGAATACGATGCCATACGATGAGATAATCTTTATAAGAAGTCGGTCTCAAAATCAGAATCGTGTTAACAGGCGGACAACTTTCGAGATTAAATACAAAATAGCCATTATTTCTTTATTATTTTCTTGACAAGGCTCCAAATAGGGGATAACTACAGAAGTCTGGCAATGACGAGTCAAGTTAATTATTCTCTAAGTTTATTTTATTTATTTTTGCTTGAAAAATACTGCGAACGCAATTTATCTTATTTGCATATATGCAACAGCTCTATTAAGCTGGTTGACTTCCACCACGGAGTGCTACTCCTTTTACAAGCTAGCCTTCAACTGAGCTACTTAAGTAGAAAATAAATGAATAGAAAATATGGAACAAGCACAAAGAGTTGTGGAGACAAAAGTAAGGACTTTTAAAAAAAATACTTAGTTACATGGAAAGAGATGAAAGTTAAAAGTGATTCTTACCAAAGCCTTCGATAATTTGAGAGATCTCGTTTTCGGGGCGACCAGAGAAGCTCTCCTTACGGAAAGCACTGCGAATGGTTTTGTAGTCGCTGAGAACGACAATGAGCTGAGATCCAAACCGGAACGAGAACGTTGAGCCGTACTTTCTGGAGAGCTTGGTAAAGAGCAAGTGAGGAGGTGATTTGACAAACGGAAGGAAGCCTAAGAAGGGCACACCCCATGGTCCAGGGGGTAGCTTTCTATCACGGAAAACTATTTGAGTTCCTCTGATGATTATGAGCACTACGAGAAATAGCAGCAATGCTAAATCTGCTTCACCCGTCATGTACCCAAAAAGTTTTTGTAACATTGGCCACGTAAATGACATGATGACTGTCAATATAAAAAGTTAACAGGAGCACTGTTACTTTTTCTCTAGTTTTCTTTAAGAAGACTTAGTTTTCACACAGTTGACACTTAAATGTCAACCACTTTGCACTTCACACGATGCACTCTCATCCGAAACAGAATGAAAAATATCAAGTCCTTTGAGTCAATTTCATGTTTCCCAAGGGTTTTGGTAAAACAAGTCTTCAATATATTTTACAAAAAAAACAAAGATTTAACAATTAAAACTGTGTTGTTGGTAGAATAAATTGATTCTCTGCATTTCAACAGGTTGAAAAATCTATGCGAATGCATTTGCCATAACAGAGACTAGAGGACGACGACGTTATTTTTTTCAGCAAAAGCTAGAAATGTGGTTTACTGGTAAGAATACTTTGTCCAAACACTGTCTCAAGTGGATGGACAGACGGTGCTTTACTCGTCGCTTGCTACCTAACACTGAATGAATGAACCGATTTAGTGCTTTTCTCTTAAAGGGAAGACGCGTGTCTATTGTTGCCTGGCTATTGCAAACTAATTCTTCCTTAAAGGTTCAAATGTAACGTGGTAAGGGAAATCCAAGACTAAAAATGCCACACAAATCTGGGCCCTGCGTGTATGCGAGAATTGAACGCGTTTTTGTAAAAAAAACAAAGTGTATGTTTGAGAGAGGGAGAATGCTACCGCAAAGGTAAACTAATTAGAATTGAGCAGCTACTTGAAGCTTGCTTCTTCTTCTTCTACTTCTCGTCAAGAAATAACCAATTGTATGTACAGGCTGCTTGGTTTTATGCGTGTCTTCCCTTACATAGGGATGGTAACAAGCTGTAGCAGTAAGGCAAACAAAATTTCTTGATGAGTTCTTCAAGGAGTAAAGTTAGAGCAATTTGATAATACACTGATTGTATAACAAGCAGTGCGAATGCAATAGTGAATGTTTGACTAGCCACTATGAATACAAGAGAGACGATAGGAATGGTAAGTTTACTTGTGGAGATGTGTAATATGGTAAACTGATCGTAGGCTGTCCAAATATCGCTGACACTTCTCTATGTGAATACCTCAAAAAAAAAGTTTACCTGCTAACACCTTAAAAATTTTCTCAGTGACTCAATCGTCAGGGCATTTAATAATGTCTGGCCCCTTTTTCCTACGAAATGTTATATTATTTTCATAAATGCTTTTTCTTGTGAGATGTTCTCTTTACGCAATTAGAAATCTTTGTCAGAAGGGACATTTTAAGGTGTAATATTGGGTATGGGGTAACCTGCAAAACAAATGCTCAGGCCAACTATGCAAGTCCCCATCGTGTTAGGACAATGTTCTTGTACTTGGTCGTAATTCCAAGATAAAACCAGCAACACCTTCAATGAATATGTTTTTTATGCTTTCCTGTGTGGCCTACAAACTTATGTTTAATCCGACGGTCAGCTTGACTGAAACACCACTGATTACTGAAAAAATACAATGGGAATGTGTCGCTTTCTTTGTTGGAAGTCTGTTTTTTATTCTGTATACGAAAAAGTAAGATTTAACCCATCCCCAAAGAAACAAAAAGCCAATCTGTGCATAATATCCATCGTAAATATTATGCACATGCCCCACGGATTTTCTTTTAGTAAAGTAAATACACTTTTCTGTGAGTTTTAGATCGACCGCTTGGTGGTATCGCTGTTTTACTTTTTACAAACGATTTTACACCCATTTTAAAGAAACACGATTGATTACTCGTAAACAACTTCTTATTGCATCAGTAGTCGCAAAAACATAATACTGCCACGTTCTAGAGTTATGCAAATTGTTGTCAGGCTTGGCAAACAGTGCACACCGTCATTATAAGCTCACCATGATGCCGCGTATTTTTTATGTCATAAGAGTAATAGGTCTTTAGTGAAAGAATACTTGTTAAGCAAAAATATATCTTTTTTCTCTCTCCCTCTTCTCTGGATGGACTGAATGGCATCATCTTGAAAGGGAAAAGAGACTTAGTCAATCCGAAACGGAGTTTGTGCTGTCAGTTTGCTGTAGACTGTGGCTCTTGCAGCATCACATGCGAAACTCTGATCAAATTCGCAGACGGTTGGTACAACCTGCATGAGAACATGTGCGTCCGTCATGTTCACCATTTAAACACCCAGGAGTACTTGTAAAAGTTGACAAGGTCAACAGTGATTTTGTCTGATGAGCTGGTTTTTCATGCAAATATTCAAATTGAGTTTCATGCAAACTGATAGGATATGCCTGGCTTTACCGCGATAGCTTATCATCTTGCATTTTTAATCCAGGAAAGTTGGGAAAGCCTGATAGAGCAGTACTGCTTACGATTGTTTCGTAGATAAAATATGCAGGTTGCAGATACCAAACCATGAGAATAGCTTGAATGAATAATGGACCGATTGCACAATTCAGTATATGCATGTTTAGATTATTGTTACCTTGAAAAAATATCAAATAAAATGTGTAGCTACACATAGGTTTTCTTTATGCAAATACCTCATGAAATGACCCGCTCATATGCTCATATGACAAATATAGCTTAGACTTTTTATGTGATTGCCAAAGTATGTAGATTATATGCATTTTTTAAAGCTAGTACTTCGCCTTCAAGGGTAAAAAAGGTACATCCGCATATCACACCCTCTTACGCAATCCAACTAAAACAAATAAAAGACTGCGCAATCAAGCGAACAAGAACTAAAACATTTTTTTAAACATGCCTATCTTTATTCTGATGACCCTTCAAGGTTTCCAATAATAATTTGCATACAATAACGTCTAAACAATAATGAAATCCATGGAACTTTCCATGATTTCCTTCGTTTTTTGTTTAGTCACTTTATCTCTCAGAATTCCCTTTGTAAATATTTAGTTCTGCTACCACATTTCCCACACCAATTGCTTGTCTTAGTTTTTGCAGAATCAAAACGCATCAAATTAACAAATTATATGATCAAGTAGAAAAAAGTAGAAAGGAGTTATTTTTGTGCATTTAAATTGCAAGTCCACACCTTCAGCCTAAGCGAATTAATTGGTCCCTCAAAAATGCGATTTTAGCGCACCTGTACCTACTATCGTGTGTAAGTACGCTTTGTCATTTTTCAGATATATTGAGCTTGTAAACTGAAGCGTAGTCCAAAATAAATAGTTTGACGAAGATTACGACAAAGAAGCACTGTAGTCGGTTTGCATAGATTAAAAAAAGGCATTAAAAGTCTTGAAGATTAGGTAGATACTTGAGTCTTAAACACACAAGATGTGGAAATGCAGAAACAGAGAAGGGACTCCCTGAGTGGACAGACCACGTTGCCTTTACATTTTGCTGAGGCTGCAGTGTAGCAGATTGTTTACTCAGTAAGTTGGTTAGACACACGAAGCAGATATCAAACTGGGGAAATGGACTAATAGAGTGTAGAATGTCGCACACATACACACATTTAATTGATGCATATGACGAAGACAAGCATATTGAGGATGATGATGACGATGATTTTTAGTTGGATTTCGATGCAGGAGTAGTCACTTTTCGTATGTAAATAAAAATGAGTGTGTGTGGATGTGTCTAAAAAGTTCAACGACCTCGATTTTCTTGTGTTATGCATTCGTACCCTGCGAGCAGTTACTGAATTTGATATACTTGGGGATGCACATCACTTTAAAAGGTGACTTCTTTGATCGTATACTCAAGTATGATGATAAGATACAGTGAAAAACATGTGCATAGTTATCTGTGTCTCTCCCTCGCAAGTAACAGGGAGGTTAATAAATGTCTAACTAGAAACAACAATGATAATAATTTTTATATGGATGCATACTCAAAGGCTAAGTGCTAGTGGGATACAAAGGGGGTACTCACAATAATACTATGATGCTCATTGTGTGAGCGGCCGGATGGATGACATTTTCAACGGATGGATGGCGACTAATTAGTTATCAATGCTAGAGAAAAGAAATATATAGTTTACCGTAAATGACAAAAGGTTTGTGCTTATAAACAGACAGATCCTTATCGTGTTTCTTGATATACTGCACGAACTTTTGCTTGGAAAACTTGTGTTTCACGATGAGCATGATAAAACGGCATGCATCTTTTGTCATGCTTTGGTATGGAAACTAGAAACTATATTTGTAAATGTATATCTGGTT